>JAJJWW010017268.1:0-185486 GCA_023531295.1 Papaver armeniacum | reverse complement strand
AGTCAAAGCAAAGGAGGCTAACAAAGGAAAAGCTAAGTCGCTGCGACTAAGAAAAAAAGGAAGGATGGTCTTGATACTCCCGCCCCGCTCTCCCGAGGGAATAACAAAAAGCGTTTGGGTTTTGAGACAAGAGGGATATTTGGGATAGTGGTCGTGATCGTAGTATTCTTGCAATCCGTGAACCTACTGGCAGCTGTTGAGGAGGAAGATAGCAAGATGAGCAATATGAAGATGAAAGTGAGAAAGAAGACAATGAGATTGATCCAACTCAATTAGCAAACCAAAGCCAAGGAGTAGTTGAACAAGGTGGTCCAAGTCAACAACCCACACAAGGCAATGCGGAAGGAAAAGGCAAAGGCAAAGTAAAAGTTAAAGGTTCGCACCTTCCTCGTGTTGATGACATGATACCCGACCTTGAACGTGGTAAAATTTGGGCGCAACTTCTTTTGATCAGTGGGTTCTATTTGGCTACAAGCACTCATGGGCTCGTATTTATATATCGCACCTATGTAAGAATTTCTATCTCAGTGCATATGTACTCGTATTTATGCAAAATCTCTTAAGATCTCTTAATCGTATTATCTCTAATTGTAGGATCATAAGAAGGTTGTGCGTGTTTGCCAAACCAAGCCGCGACTGATTGGGATTTGTCTCTAGAGCATGATGATGTCCAAGCAATAGTAAAGGAATCTGTCTATATCCTTTGGTTGAAAATTATGTGAAGCCGTATATTGTCACAGTCAATTGCTTTGCCGAAAGGTATCATGGTGAAACCGATACCATGCACTTCCCGCTTGGAGAGATGACCTTGATCCCAGATGATGCTCGTAACATTCTAGGCTTGATATTACCGAAAATCAATCGCGTAACGAGGTGACCTCGAGCTAGAATGGACGAAGTTGCACGAGCTTACTAACAAGTTGTTTGGTTGGGACTACAAAGAGTCTGTGGAAAGCTTCTATGTATCTAAGGTTAGTAGGACAAAGACATTCAATCTGACCTTGCTTAAGAAGAAGTTTGAAAACACAAAGAAAAGAAGTGTGCAGGATGGATGGGACCCCGCACGTATTCGTTATACACTACGCATGCACTGCGTATACATCTTGGGCACTCGTGTATTCCCCGACACTAGTAGCAACAGTGGTTAGTGCAAACTTCCTTCAGCATTTGGATCCGTTGGACGAGGTCTTTACTCTATTCATGGGGCACCGTGGCAATGGCACATTTGATGGCTGAGATGAGAAGGGCCTCTAAGGCTGCTATAAACCAATCCTGGGAATTTCACTCTACTCCAGTACTTTTGTTTTTAAACTTATGTTCTTATTTATATTGTTCACGTGTATCCTTATTATGTATTTAGAAACAAAATTTATCGACTTTTATATGTATCATTTCAAATTTGTATAGGTGTGGGCTTATGAACATTTCCCAACATTGTTCAAGGACCACCCCTTCTTAAAGTTTAATCCGTGTGTTGACCCCCGTGAGCCTGTAGAGCAAAGAAATACGAGTTCAACGCCCATCCGAGTCCTATGAACAATGGTCGACTGATAGAAATGAGATTGGATCTTGACGCGATGACTACCAAGGATGTTGTGTTCGACCCCTACAAGGAGGCTAGAGATAACCGCCAATACACTTGGTTTTATAACGTCGCATTATACCAAGGTCCTTTGTTCCACCCAAAGGGATACGTTATGGCTGATCCTCGACGTGTGATGCGGAAAATTGATTCAAGCAATTACCTAGTATCATGACAAATTCTCACCGAAAGGTACCTTCTGATTATTCTCGTTGCATGTCAAGTTCCACAAGGTTGAGGGTAGAGTATGATCCAACTCCCGAACCAACACAATGGAGGGATAGGGAACCACGTCAGCTTGGTAGATACTACCAATTGGGAGGTTGCGAACAACCGTGATGAAGTCGAATCCAACCTACATTCGTGATTATTTGGAATGGTCACATCCACTTGTTACGTGGCTCCAAGATGTCCAAGTTCCACCCCTAAAAACCCTCCCGCTCCAACTCCTATATGCAGCGCACCACCTACGACGAGCCAACTTAATAAGACCATTGGATTGCTAGTAAGTATTGTTAATTGCTTACTCGCTTAATGTACACATAATTTTATATTAGCATATATATACTAATTATGTGTTGTATGTATGAAACTAGCGGCGCTTACTTGGAAAGTTAAGAAGATGTTAGGTTGTAAGTACTTGAGGAGAGGTGTTATCCCTTGAAGAGATGAAGGAAGTCGGGAAAAGCTTGATAAAATTGAAGAAACCGACCATAGTGCAAGAGATTTGTTCTGGGAAACGAGGAATAGAGTGGCCCAAAAGAAGCAAAGGACCGAGTGATTAGCTCTTCAGTTGTGTTTCTTTAATTTGGATGGTGGTTGTTACGCCTTGAGCAATTTCTAACTTGTTTTCGTTTGTAACTCATGGTTTACTCTTTAGTAGTTTGGTTCGCTTTCGGTTTATGATTCGTGGGTTAAGAACATTTAAGCACGATCGAGTTTGTTTTTGTTAGGTTGAACATGTTTAAATTTAAATTTGTAGTGAATTGTTATATTTGCAAGTTTTATTTACAAAACTTGCCTAGCATGGAAAAGGTTACTAGGACGCTCAGACAGTGTTCCTATGATGAAAGATTATAACGATTCTATGCCTGGCCACTGATACTCTACATGTAAATTGTTCTACAAAACCATACCTAATAAAGAAGATAAAAATTCCATGTTCCCGTATAGATATAGGTAGGTACCGGCGATGAAAGCATTATCTAAATCCATGCTTGCTACAAGTACCTGTAAAGAAATTATTCTATATAACCATACCTGAGATATGAAGATTAAAATTCCATGTTCCCGAATAGATATACGAAGGTACCTACGTGGATCGTTATCTAAATCCATGCCGAATTGTATTTTTTTAAAATTTCATTTTGGTTACAAACCGACACTATAATCTTGATTGATTCAATGCCTAACTCACTGTGATAGTTCTTCACGAACGCTTTCTTAATTCATTCCTAAGTAATCTATTACATCGATTAGAAAATTAAATTAAAACATACTAAACGACATGGAATGGATTAAATTTGGCTATAGAGGATCTCATAATCTATTTCCATCCCTTTTCAACAATTGCATGAGCCTTTGAATCTTCGCAGATATCTTCGAAGACATCGTCTGAATCTCTGTCGAGGACTATCTTAATTGGTTCATCTTCTCTTTCAACATATTCCTTTCCCTTCATATAACACCCATCACACCCATCAATAGGCTTGTATCGGCCCTTGTGGTTTTCTTGACTCTCGCTAGTTCAACAACTTTGTCAAACCATTGAAACTCATCGCACTTTGGGTGATTCAAACACCTTAGAAACATTCTTCCATTTTCAGGCATCATCAGCTTTTGCAATCCAAAATCCTGCGTGTGCCATCACAAACTTCTACACTTGAATAAATAAAAGGACAATCCATGGCTAGATGAGAAGGTGACTTGCAAATTTGACACTTGCAATGATGACTCTGTAAGAGAAAATTATATTAGTTATGCGTCATAGTATTGAACATTATATTGTTAGTAGAATCTACTTACTTTGCAAATAGAGGTAGATGATGAATCCCCATCCCTTCTCAAGCTTTAACCGTGCTTGGTATCTTGAGAGAATGATTTTGTTATTTGGTGCGTGGTTTGTGTAGATTTTTCCAAAGAAATGGGGGTATTATATAGAAATGAAACCCCAACGGTCTTATATTTCAAAAACTAGCCGTTTTTTTTTTAATTTAACAAATGCCGTGATAGTCGCTATTATAGATTGAGTGCCGGATCGTAGTACCTGCATTTAAAAGTTTTTTCAAAACCATGCCTGATTTGGTCGTATATTTGGCCCAATCTCTAGTAAAGAAATTACTTTATACCCAAGCATTCTATTTTACGATTATTTCAATGCCTGTAGTTTGGGTGATTTCAAAAATACTAGCCGCTGAGGTTTTTCTCTATATAAAGAGAGCCAATACTTGGACCCAAAAGCCCAAAACTCGTGTGTTTTTATATATATCCTTGAGACTCTTAACTTAGGAAAACCCTAAACCCAAGAAGAATCATCTATAAATATCTTAGTATATTACCTAATCCCACATACAAGAAATGGCATCGTTTGACTCCGAGGAAGATTTAGCAATCACCTAAGCATGGTACGCCGAAACTCGTCCTTCAACTATAGATAACAAGACGCAGGATTCCATGTGGTTGAAGATTTTTAACAAGTTTATTCACGATTACTAGAACCTAAAGGAAGAACTCGCTCAACAAATCGAGCAACGACACGACATCATCTTAAATGCGGTGGTCGAGTATCTAAAATGAAACACCTGGATCGACCACGCTTACCCACAATAGATTGTTCCTCAACAACTCGTAAGTATCCTTATGATTAATTCGACACAATCTATTCTTTTGCAATTTTTATGTAACAAACAAAGTTTGTGTGTTGTTTTTGTAGCATGAAGCCGTGAAAACGCTGCTACTTGCAAGAAAAGGGAGAAGCATTCATGTTTGAAGCCAACGTGAACCATATTGTAACCAAAGTCACTGAGTACCACCACCGGGTGGATCGGAGACTGATTCTTCTTAAGAAGATTGATAATTTAGTGGTATTTGCTTAGGTTTTTGGGTATTTGCTTAGGTTTTTCGTAAATTTGGTTAGATTTTTAGGGTATTCTGCTTGGTATTTCGTAAGGTTTTGTGGGTACATCTCTATGTAAACCCTCACGAGACTATAACTCGTCCACTTGGGTCACCAAGTGGTTTAAAGGCTTGATGCACGTGCTAAGTGCATTCGTGCTTCCTGCGACAAGGATTACATTTGAAATAAATTATAGTTCCGGCTTATTTTATTTTGTTAACATAATACAATACCATCGTAATCCCATGATAGATATCGTATATATATGCATGCCGAACCAAGTGTTACAATACTGTCTACAATAATCCATGTTCCTAGCATTGCATAGATAAACTTTAGTGTGTCTGCGAAATATCCTAAGATGGTCGTACTTCCTACATTCAATGCCGAAAATTACATTCAATGCCTAAGGGATATTTTTTTAAACCATAGACCAAGAAAGAGCATTGCGGCGTGGGATCTAAGTTACTGACAATGCCGAGATGATAAAGTGGAAAAGATCCGTTATGTCCTCATCTATTTAAAGGAATGGATACACCCATTGCACTTGATACCTAAAAAAAAAAAACGTTAGCTCCAAGACATCTCTCTGGATGGATTATCAATCACCAACTACCAAGTTCATCAATTCCTCGAAAAAGAAAAACGTATGAGGAACATATTGTGCATCGCGATAGGAAATCAATCATCAACCACCACCAACTCAGCTGCTACAATACTAGAAAACTAAGAAGGACTGAAGAAACCACCAAGTCAATTGCCTCAATGGAAGAAGAGATAGTAAAGAGGAAAAGAGAAGAAAAATAGGAAGCAAAGCTTGAACATTATCGTCAAAAACTAGCTAAGATTCAAGCGTGGTTGAGGAAGCTGATGAACGTCAAAAACAAGCTAAGATAGAAGCTGATGTTGAGGAAGAAACCTAATGGATTAAAAACTACTACATAGTATCGGATTTGCTTAAGATCAACGCCCTTCGGATCTTTTTGGGGTCTAGTTAGGACTCGGTTCTTCAATGAATAACTTGTTGGACTCGTAAGAAACGTAATAGAATGCAATGATCTTGTTGTACGCAATCGAACAACCGCACTCATCAAATTATGTCGAAATACAACGAAGTTTCTTGCAAGATATAGAGGGAATAGGTATGAAGCTCAGGAAGCATATTTCAAGTGGTTCAAAGAGCCTTTAGGCATTTTGAAGTTGCTTTGTTTCTTGAATCTCGCTCCGAGAACTCGATGTTAGTTGCAATTGGCTTGAGATGTTTCATTTTATGTGTTACGTTGTTTATGTGTTTAATGTTTTTAGTTTATTTCCTTACTATTAATATGAAGGCCATTCTGGTCGATTTGTTTGCTTAAAACCTTGTGGTGGCTCGTTAACATAATACAATACCGTCACAATTGAGTGTCAAGATAGTGTTCCGGCGTTCAATGTAGCAAGACAGTGTTCCGGCGTTAAATGTAGCATGTATGTGGTGCCGGAATTCTGAGGCTTGTTACCTTTTATAATTAAAAAAAAACAACTAACTCTAACTCCTTATTCTTCTCCATTGTAACTGTCGCACCAATTATCCCCCATTCTAACCGCCACAAACTTCCTCATTCCATTTATTTGGTTCTTTATTTGACGGTTACAAACTCCATTACTACATAAAATGGAAACGGCTCCATCTCTATTTTTTTGTTTTCACTTAGCAATTCCAAGAGAACTTGTAGAACCCTAAACTCCATTATCTCGGTTTCATCTTCAAAACCAAACTCATTCAATTCTTCAAACCCCAAGAAGAATGGGTCCTCGCAAACCTCCTGAAAACCAAAACCTAATCCTCGTGGTAAATCGAAATCAGAAGCATCTATTGAACAAGATATAAGTGATGATGAGGAAATAACAGAGATGATGAGGTAAGTGATGTCTATGTTTATTGATCCATTCTTAGTGAAATTATGAATGAAATTGAAATTGAATTGAGTGAATTGAAATTGAATTGAGTGAATTGAACTTCCAATATTGAGTGAATTGAAATTCCTATTTAGTTTATATCCCCTTTATTGCATGCAAGTTATTAGAAAACCCTGAAAATCGTAATGTTCACTAGCCATGCTCTGTATTGTTTACCCTAGTTTGTTAAATCTCTGTAGATAATTATCTTAATACCGCTCATGGGATTTCATTTACATACGATGCCTGAATCGAGTTAACCTGCTATGGAACTCATTTAGTATACAATGCCGGATAAGTGCCTGCATACTCGTTATGTTCATCGACCATGCTCAGTATTTGTTTCCTTATTTTTTAAAATCTCTCGAGACAATTCTCTTTATACCAAGCATGGTATTTCATTTACATAAGATGCTCGAACCGATAAACCTGCAGTAAACTCATTAAGTATACAATGCCGGATTAGTGCCAGATACTCGTTATGTTCATTTACCATGCCGAAACTGCTTTCTTATTTTTTAAAAACTCATTTTGTTGGTAGGTCAAAAGCTCCAAAATGAAGAAAGGAAAGGGAAAAGTCATGATGAAGAAAACCTAAGTCTTCTCGATCTCGACGTAGTAGATATGATCCGAATGTCAGAAGCTCACGATCCGGACAATCCCTGGAGGAGGGAGACGCAAGCAGCTGATGATGCCGCTCGCTGGGAGAATTATGTACCTCCCGATGCAGCAGGTGGCTCATCCTCACATGGCTTAGACAACCTCGGAGTTGAAGACGATGACAAAGATGAAAAGAAGTCACCAAAGCACCTCCCAAAACTATATGACATGATTCCACAACGCAGTTGATGGCAAACACCGGAGTCACCGAGAGATCCCAAACTTTTATTTGACTACAAGGACTCTTGGGCTCGTTGGATCTATTCAACTTATGTAAGACGTTTGCATCTTGTTATTATATTGTTTATATATGATCAGGTGAATTGAAGTTTGTTTGGTGTGTTTTTATAGGACCACAAGAAAGCCTTCCGTGTTTGCCGCCATCAACAAATGGATACATGGGATTTGGAAAGGGAGTGTCTGGAGGTTCAAGCGGCAGTAAGAGCATCTGGGTTGTATCCCGCAGTAGAATACTATGTGGCCACTGATCAAGTGACTGCAAATTGCTTCTTGGAGAGGTTTTATGCTTCGACCGATACCATGCATTTTCCTTTGGCGAGATGACCATTATCCCTCGAAGATGTCCAAAGAATATTGGGTTTAGAGATCCGATGAAAAGCCGTTAACAAAGATGACGTACTGTAAGAGCCTAGAATGGTCCAAGATATATGATCCGACTAAAAGGTTGTTTGGTTGGGATGAGGAAACGACAAAAGCAAATATGTACGTGAAAAGAATACCATGACAAAGACTATCAAAGTCGTTAAGCTCAAACAGCTTGGGAATACGTAAGGAATGAATGCGAACAAATTCAAAGAAACTAGCGCTGCTTATCTTTTGTTCCTCTTGGGCATCGCAATATTCCCTGACTCTAATGGTAACTTGGTGCATATGAACAACTTACAATACTTGGATTCCTTGGAGGAGGTTCATGAGTACTCATGGGGCACTGCTTCTTGGCACATTTTTTGCGAGATGCGAGATCTTCTAAGGCTGACTTGTCACCAATTTAATGGGAATTTCACCGTATTACGTGTAAGGTGAACTAGTTATTTTGTTTTCCAATTAGTTCTTTTCTTATACATACATTTCATTGGAACGATCTTTCATTTGCGTAGGTGTGGGCTTATGAACACTTCCCAACATTGTTCAATGAGTACAAATATTTGGAGTCGTCAACATATGGTTTGGATCCACTGACTCTATAGCCAAGAAATACGCTTTGACAATAAACCGAAGCCCAATAACGTAACTCTGCTACTCACCACTGAGGGAGGCTTTGACTCTATCGTTGTCCAAGATGTTGTGTTTGACCCATATAAGAACGAAAGAGGAGTTCACTTTCCAAGGCATGACAATGTAGCGTTTTACAACGGACCATTGTTTCATCCAAAAGGATTTGTTATGCATAACCCTCTCCGTGTGATGCGCCAACTTGGGTACAAACATAAAACACTTAAGGGTGAATCTGATGCCAAATTCTCTCATGTCTTACCTCAATGCGTATCGTGAACAACGATACGTCAGTAGTTTACAAACCAACTCATGTAGTTGCACATTGGAATGAAAGGGAAGAACAACAATCGGACAGGCTGGTTGGAATTTGCGTAAAATCGGATATGAGCTCTGAACCAAGCTTCCTCGAGGTCATTAGAGGTACTCACATCCTTATATTGTACGCCCTAGCCAAAGAAACAAAGGCTCCACAATGCGTAAACTCTTGAAGAACCCATCGTACACGTACTTCAAAAGACTCTCCTTTTGTTGGTACGTAATTCTCGTTCACTTCCTATCGCTTGAATGTATACCTATATAAACTTATAAAAGATAACGTATTAATGGAAATATATAACAACAACGTTCGCTGCTAGGAAAATTGGGAAACCGGTTTAAATGCAAGATCAAGAAAGGAGAGGTGCCAACTCTAAGAAATGAAGACAGCTTGATGAGAAGATAGACAAAATTGAAGATCCAAACGCAAAGGACTTGTGGACTCCAAAGAAAAAGAGGGTTCACAAGAAGCCAAGGACCGAGTGATCTAAGATGTTTGTTAATGTTTCTTTTATAGTATTAGATATGTCTTTGAACAATCTACTCGTCGGTTTATGTTTATGTGTGTTTCTTGCTAAACTTTGAAATCTTTGTTTCATTTGTTTTCGGTTTGGAACATCTTAACTTTACATATGGTTTGTTAAACAATCTAGTCTTTGCTTATGTTATTTTATGTGTCTTGCTAAATTTTTGAGATGTTGATTTCATTTGTTTTTGGCTTAGAACATAATATATTGGTGAATCTATATGAAACATTGTGTTTTTCTTTTTCAAAACCGGCATGGTCGAAATTGTAACATCCATGCCTGAAACTGCTTTCTTTAAAGAATAAAGAAATTTAGAATTCCTAGCATTGATACGATTTTGAATGTAGTGCCTGTACTCTATCTTTCCTTACGAATAATTGATCTTGTTACAGCTCCTGCATTGTCGTGAAGTTATTTTTAGTGTCTGAACTTAAACTAATATCTCTCGTGCACTTTTGATTATTTGCCTAGATAAAAGAGAAAAGTATTTCTATGCCGTAAAAGTTCCATCAAAGCTTGAATTAAATCATGCCGACACGTACATAGCATATGGTTTAATGATTACAATTGAAACTTCCAAAAAACAAAAGGTTCCGTATGTCTGAACCACATATATCCAAATTACTCATCATTGCTTCCACACGTATGAAGTTGCCTCTCCTCCTCTTCAAGAGGTTTCTTTGATAAGGCCAACGCATCCCAAAATTGGTGATTCTCCTCATACAATGCCATCCATCCTTTCCAGATATTTGGATCTAGGTCCTTGTTTTTAACCATCCCACAAACAGTGGCAATGGACAATTGTCCTTGAGTTTTGGAATAACGAAATGATTGTCGCTCACTGAACGCCAAAACAACTCTTCTTCTTAAGGGATCCTCGCATTTTTGCCACTTTGGTGTAAATGTTACTTCTAAGGTGGGCGTAAAATAATGAACAACACATCTAAATGTATCCGCCACTAGATGCCCACAAAGCGGCATGCTCATCCAATATTCGAAGGAAGAAACTTCATCTCTTGCTCTGGCCCTAATACTCGAGCATACATATCATCAAACCTCTCTCCTTCACCAAGCAATTGCTCATAAAAGCTCCTCTTGTTCACAAGTTTTTCGCCATCCTCGCTTCTAGCATATTTGCATGGTGTCATACCTCTACTAACCGTCGTGTCAAAGATTCCTAATTGTTCGGTCAAAGCATGATAACCACAATTTCCATCACCATCGACATCATCCGTATACACAATAAACTCAAGAATAGCCTCAGGAAGTTGGTATATGTAAGACTTTATCTTCGTATGGTAGTGTCTATAAGTCCTACCCGCTTGTGAATCCTTATACATCGTCATATTACCAACTTTTAGCTTAATTATATCCAAACCATCCTCTGCAATCTCTACACTCCAAATGTCTTCTGGATGTGATGGGACATTATACTTCCTTGGCCTACCCCTACCCCTTTTCTTTGGAACTTCCGATACATCGACTATGGGTGTGGCTTCGAATGCTCACCTTGTTGTTCTTGGTAGCTCAATGTTGGTACCTTTGGCGGCCTACCCTTTTCTTTGGAACCTCCGATACATTGACTATGGGTGTGGCTTCGAATGCTCACCTTGTTGTTCTTGGTAGCTCAATGTTGGTACCTTTGGCGGCCTACCCTTTCTTTGGAACCTCCGATACATCGACTATGGGTGTGGCTTCTAATGCTCAACTTGTTGTTCTTGGTAGCTTGACGTTGATACCTTTGGTGGCCTCCCCTTTTCTTTGGAACCTCCGATACATCGATTATGGGTGTGGCTTCATAATGATCAACTTGTTGTTCTTGGTAGCTTGACGTTGGTACCTTCGCTGGCCTCCTTTTCTTTGGAACCTCCGATCCATCGGTTTTGGTGTGCATACTGAAACCGTCGCTTGTTGTTGACTCGTTAACGGTTCCTTCCTCGTCTACCCCTTTTAGTTGGAACCGGCGCTCTGCGAATCGAAGTTCCAAATCTCACTCATGATAGATCTCGCTTCTTAGTTGCCGCGAGTTCTTCTTCACGTCGAGTCATTTCTTTGAAATCTTTCCTTTGTTTTCTCCTTGAAACTTTAGTTTGTGGTCTACCTATCGGATCTACCTTTCCGGCTCTTCACTTGGTTTGATCCATAGGCGAGTAATTAGCCTTAGTTGGCTCAATAATACTTGTCGGCTAGCCGAAAGTTGCCACGTGAGTAAGCTTCAGAGAATTCCTTTGCTTCATTTGTATCCCATTGTGATTGTCCAGAGCTTTCGTAGGGGAGGGTCAAAAATAGTTGCCTCCAAAAAGGATCAATAACCTCAATAGGTATAACTTCATTATACTTCACAAGCATATGATGACACCGAAGCCACAATGAAGACATGTCCTGACAAATACACACATCACCCTGGTTTTCCATAATTTTTCTCATATGCCATTTCTCTCATCATATGTTTTATTTCCCAATGAGAGACGTTGAACTCTATTCCTTGGAGCAACTTAGTATATTGAAGAAACTGTGTCATCCTTTCCATTGAGCTTTTCTCAAAAGCCTTCTTGATCCTATCGATATCAGCCTTAAAGTATTGCTCCAATGCCTCGTGACCGTAACCACGTTGCCTTTCCTGACCGGGATGAGATCTTTAAATCTACCATGAGCGGATTCCGCCGCACTAGTTGCTTCAGCTTTGAAGTGCCTATACCGGTTTGTTCATGCACGCACAAATTTTTCCTTGTACTTATCCAACAATTTATCCCGACAATATGAGATCGGCGCTTGGATACACTTCATTATATTTAGCACTCAAACATATTCAATCTCTTTTCATATATATCCTCTGTAAGAGACCAATAAACTTTATCCCAATCCTTTAGAAATTCCAACCACTTTTTATGATTTTCATCGTGTTCTTTGTCCACTCGCTTCTTTAATCTTTCCTCTTTCATCTTCTTCTTCTCGGTGATAGTTTCTTCTTGCGAACATCTTCCTCTAGTTGAGCAATCATTCTCTTCTTAATATCCGCCTTAGAGGGTTCAAACAAAGCATGACAATGTTTTGTCACATTTTGACCTATATGATACGTACATAGGAAATTTTGTGCATCCGAAATACATCGATATAGCACCCATTAGTAGCGCCATCTTGATCGTTACGATGACCCTCGAAATTGATTTTCCTGAACAATAATTTCAATTGTCGTAATGCCCAATGATAATTGTAATCCCTCTCGCTTTCCATTAAACACCAAGCCAATGTGAATGTTACCTTGTCCGATGTTTGCCCCACGATGTTGAATACACGCATGTTGTATTTGTTTGTCTCTGTAGGTGCAATCCATCATAAGAACACCACAACATGTATGAGCCAATTGTGAAAGCAAAGGATGCGCAATGAATAATTGAAGGGGCTTTTCGTCCGGTCCTCTTTTAATGATACGCTGTAGTTGTGATCCCAAACTATCTTCTCAAATTCTTGCATAACGCTCCTCCCTTCCCATTCCACCCTTCTAATGGTTGCTTGGGCGCTATAAATTGTACTTAGAGAAGAAACGTTCTGATCATCCTTTTCCTTAAAGGTTCTGAGAATCACTCTTGGTTTGATACATGCTTTGGTCATTATCTTTACATCCTCGAATTCACGAGGTTTTAGCTTCGCAACTATGGAGTGACCATTAAAATCTTTCGGATCCGGGTGGTTATGTTGGCCAAACCACACCGTACAATCCCATTCCTTTTCTTTGTCTCTTAAATAGAATACAAGCTTAAAGGGGCAATTATCCTTCCTCGTATGAATCTTGTATACCCTATTAGTCTTCTTTTCATATACATAACCCTTTCTCTTATGGCTATTCTTCTGTATTCACCACTTCTCTCGCAAACCATCTCAAAACGCCTATTTGAACCTTGGGTATTCCTTATCAACACACACTTGTTCTTAAGAGCCGTCTCTTTTGCCCAAACAATTGCTTCCGCTGGAGATTTAATTCCCTACATTAGGACAACAATGGAAGATTTTAAGGTTCATTACAAGCAATCCCCACATAACGCTCTAAAACTAGGTGAAAAGTATTGTTTGGTAACATACCTGAGGCATCTTATAGTATTCGACGTATCCGATCAAGCTGGTTTGGAATTTGTTGGATCAATGTATGTCACAATCTAAGGAATAAATGAAAAGAAAATTGAATTAGTTCAAAAAAAAATACCATGCCGGTACCATTTCCGCGTGCTTCAACTACAGCTCCGGCATTGAATAATAATGTTCCAGCATTTTAGAAATACATTTGAAAGGAGGAAACAATTATACACAAGACTCGACATTGATGTTCTTGAACACAATTGCCGTAAGAGACAATACCAGCATTCTCGCTAAACAAGGTACAAAGCCTAGAATAGAGCCAGCATTCTCGATATGTGAGTTTTCCACTGTAACCAATTCCCGGCTTAGCGGTAAATTTAAAAGCATGTCGGATCAACTACTGGCGTGTCTGATATTTTATACACCACGCCGTATTGGAGTTCAAAATCTTAAATTCCTGGATGCTTTTCTGGTAGTACCGGCATGGTCGGTTAGGAGTGAACCATGCTCGGCTTGAATATTCCATGGAATATTCTATGGTAGGTAAAAGCATAATCGGATACCTACGATGCATAGTTGGTTTGAATACCAGTGCCTAGCAAAGTTTTTAAAATGGGGATATCTTATACCAGCATGGCAAGAAGTATGAATACCACGCTGGTAGCATTAGTTCTGCGCCGTATTCATACAACGAGCATGCCGGTACTAAGTTGTTTCGCATAAAAAATGGCGGTTTCAAAAAGGAAAATCAAATTTTCGACCACTTTGAAGCATTACCTGTGTTGGGGTTGCTTGTATGTTGAACATGTTTACTTTCTTGGGTTGGTTCTTCATAAAACACTTCATGGTCACGTAAAATCATGATCGAAGGGGTTGGTTCATCATATAACTCCAATTGTGAGTTGTTATCATACACCGAAGATTGAAGATATGATTGTTGTTGTAGTTGAGTTAAAGATTGAGCATTCGTCATAGAAATGCTATGGTTTGAGTCAAACCTTATACATGAACAAGGTTTCAAATCAACCCATTTTGACGGACATAGTCAAATAGGTCCGTTCGCTGAGACCGAGTTCGTTTCTAAAGGACGTTATTACCCCTTCATCGCTTAACCCAAGTTAACATACCCATACCGTTAATCCAATCCTAAGTACCCAATTTAACTTGACAAGGTTTCTTTGCGAATTTTCGTCTTCGTTACCCCCTCAGTTTTTTTCTTCTCCTCCCTTGAGTTAATAACCAGAGCTTACATGGCGACAGAAGGGGATTCAAATCTAGGTAATTTGTCAGAACGATTCTACAAGTTATTCGTAAATTTCATGATTTCATGATGATTTGAGCAAAACCCGTGTTTTTATATTTTTACTAAAATTTTGGTTGTTTTGGTAAATTGGGTTTTCACATATGTGATCATGACCGTAGTTAAGAAAAGTGGGAAGAGTTTGTTCTTTTACTTTGTAGTGTCATCTGAATATCCTGTTGTTTTTTGGCTTAATAATAGACCTGGTTGTTCTAGTTTTGATGGATTCGCTTATGGGCACGGTATTGATTATCTATCTATTCTTTCAATGTTTTCCAATGTTGATATAAGTTTCTTAAATTTTTCTTAATAATGCTTATACACGACACACGAACCAAGATTATGGCAGTAGATTTTTACTTCAATTTTCTTAAACATCTATGCTTTATACTAGAAAAATTGATTGCAAGTCATTTTCTTGCAGCTTTTTATATAGCAACAATGCCAATGATGGAAATATTTCCTTCATGGCCAATGAGCTTCATCCTACTCCAAGAGTAAGTATTATATCTCCCTCTCTCTCTATATATAACAGAATTGCTACGTCTGTTTGATTCGTAACAAATGAATTTGGGGGAATTATGTGTAGGTATAGCCTTTCATTTGTTTTCCCATATAATATATTGTTGAGTACCAGTGCAGTTATAGAAGGCTCGAGAAGATACAAGCATTAACGAAAAGTTATAGGGAGATGATCCGACACAACTAGTTTGAGTTACAATGTTTTAGAGAATGAAGCCATTTTGTTGCGATGTACCAATGCAACTTGTTAGGAGGGAAATCTAGAGTGATCATTTCATTTACCAATAAGAGTGGGTAACCTTTAAGTATGAGAGTTAGCAGCCGCATAGGAAATTAGGCTGTTACGTGTTGGTTATAAGATACAATGTGGTAATGATTAGTAATTATGTATTTAGTTTTGATTTGTTGAAAAAGGAAATGGCTTAATACCAATTCACAGTTTAAAATTTCGTATAAGTTTTAGTTCCGACATATGTGGAACTTGGAAATTACTTATAATGCCCCAATGCTAGAAAGTGACATGAAATGCAGACGTTGTAAACCTTGTATTACGATATGTATTTTGAGATTCTTTTCTCTTTAGTAAGTCTTGGTAGTTGGTACATATGTGCACCTTTTATTTGTGTTTCTGTTTGTTAGGTAGATGTATGACTTTTTTTTTTAAATGATCATAGTGCTGAAAAAGTTCTAAAGAATTGCGAGAAGGGATAGTTAGGTGCTTTAGAGCTCTGCTTCTTAGGCTCCACTCCTCCTCAAATGTGTTTTCCGTATGCACACAGATTTCTAGCATATTCCAAACACCATTACTTAATAAGTTAGAGCCAGATGAATGCTTGGTTTCATTTCTTGAGTCACAGGATGCTGCTTATGCTGCTGCTGGATACTGGCTCTTACGTCCTCTCAAAGTATGTGGTAATTATAAGTTGTAGCTCTACTATTTGTTTTTAAGGTTCTGGGTGTGTTATTTTCTTTTCTGGCTAAAACTGTTTACTTGATTTTAATGTGTAAATTAATAGATTACGGACAGTGAGGCTAAGCAAGTGCATCGTGTGCAAGGCTTCATATCGAGGTCTTTTTAACTCTCAGAGTGCTTGTTGCTAAGGTAATTTGCAGTATTTCGTATCTTTTTGTGCATATTTCATCTTCTATTTCATTTTTTCTTTCCAATCGATAAATTCGATTTCAAGCATGATTAAGAGTTTCTCTCCTTTTTGGATGTCACATACATAAATGACATATGTTTTTGTGTTTTGTAACCAAATGGTGTACTTGTGTTGGGCGTATGCACTAGCTTTCTTTTCACCTGGTGTTGTTAGCCGATTTCCAAAAGTTTTGCATGTGTCAAAGGCAATGATAAGTGGTGCGGCTGCAAGTAAAGAAGCAATTGATCCAACGATAAGAGGTTTGGTAGAATTTTTCATGATAGACCTCAAAGACGATGCATATCTTCCTGGTCTTGGTGTACCTGAAAATGATATTTTCCAGCCATCCTCAACCAAGCGAAGATAAATCTAGCCTCCGGTGATCCGGAGACACTTCGTCACCTTCCTAATACAAAGATAAGAAGCAAATCTAGTCGTCGGATAACTTGTACCTTTCTCTCCATAATTTTAGAGAAGTGTAGCTCTGTTTCTTGCAGAGACATACAATCCTTGGGTGTTAGCTGCTCAAAACACTGAATTGAGCAAACATTGCTGCATGTGGATAAATTATTATCCCATATATATTCAAGCTTTCATGTTTCAATCTGCTTGTATATGTTCTATCCTAATTTTGGTACACAAACATGTCCTTGTGTATTTGCAACAGTGCAACCTTCTCAAAAGTTAGACGTGGACTTGTAGCTGCTACAGGAGGAATATAATCAAAGTGTAGTCTCATTCTGAAGACGAGTAGGTTGTTTCTTTTGGTGAGCTAAAATTGTCTATTTGATGCAGTCATGGGTTGTAACAAAATTTATATATTTTATATTTCAGTGATGCATCTTCTCCCCTATGCGTCATTCTAAGCTCCTTCACAGATGGTATTCCTTGACTGGACGAGCAAGCCAGCATGTGTTGTCGTCATAAAATGGCACGGTTTGACTGATTACAGAACCCGCCTTTATGAAATCATTTTTCGAGTCTTTGGTTTAGTCCCAAACCGTTTTTTCGCTTTGTATTTGTCGATTTTATCTCTGACATATCCAACTTTACTGTAATGTGACATTTTCCGTTTATCTGAGTGTATCCTATTACGGTTTACCATTTCATCTTAACCTATTGGTAAAAGCCTATAACAGTTCCATTCAATTAAATGATTAATAAATTTGTTCGAAAAAGATGTAACATTAAATTTGTTCTAAAAAGCTGTAATATCTATGTACTCCAAATTAATAGATATTGCAGGTGATTGAAGCTGGGATTGTGCTTACAGTACCCGTGCTTGTGTTTGTAGTTTCACAATCAGCACTGATTAATTATGGTACACTGAAAAATAAGATGTCATTGTAATTTATGCGACCTTGTTATACAGGTACCCAATTAATATTATGCGACAGTGTTAACAAGGTACCCAACTTATATTATGCGAATTTGTTTTACAGGTGCCTTTTTTTTTTTTTTATAAAGTGTCTGAAAAAAATAAAAACTAAACAACTTTGGCCATCTCGGATAAGACACACCAAGAATGTCCGCTACAAGTCTCTCAGAAGCTTGTTTTGGAAAAGTGTCAGCAACAAATTAAAGTTGGATTCTCTGTATTGATGAACAAATACAAGGTCTTTGAACTTCTCCCTTAATTCTGTGATGTCCTGGACAAGACCCTTAAGGTACCACGAAGGAGCTACTTCGCCTTTACATAGTTGGATGGTATAGGTTGAGTCGCAATCAACTTCAAGTTTCTTGATTCCCAATTGTGTAGCAATTTGCAAACCATCTATAACCGCCTGAACTTCAGTCGCATTACTCCCATTCTGATAAACATATTTTGCATAGCCTGCCACAAAAGATCCAACATCATATCTAACCACTCCACCAATTACTGCATAAAGAGAGTTAGTAGATGCTCCGGTTGTATTTAATTTATAATATCCAGACTTTAGAAAATTCCATTTGACTAATATTTCACGCCTACACACATATCTTTCCTCTTTATGTATGACACTAAAATAATATTCTCTTGCTTTCCTAATAGCCAGAGCTAGTGTTTTAAGAGCAACGAATCTTTCATTTTCATAAATTAACCTGTTTCTACCGTTCCAAATACTTCATAGCACCTGAGAAACAATGTAATACCAACTAATAATACCAACATAGCCATTCAGAGACATAAGTTGTTTTAAGTAAGTAGGTGACATCACATCCAAATCAAATCTTAAACCTGTCATGTCATGTAATTTCTTCCAAATATGATAAACTGCAGAGCAATTGAAGAATAAGTTTGTCAATCTTATCGACCAAACCTTTAGGTAATTTTAGCATTAAAATAACATGATTTGATACAGGGTCTAGGACAAACTTAATGAGAACTGACCTACCAGCTATGTTCAAAGACTTGGACTTCCACCCATCCATTATATTGCTTAGTATTTCTAATAAATCAACAAAAGTTTTTACAGACACCCTTTCCCCATTGTAATGAAATGCCTAAGTACTTACCCGACAATGAAGCAATCTGAACTTTAAGCGTTGTAGCCATTCCCATGGTGAAGCTCTTACCCAGATTACTAGAAGTCAGTAAAGTGGACTTTACATCACTTATAACCTGTCCAGACCAACAACTAAACTTGTCTTAAAGGTACCCAATTGATAATATATGACCTCTTTAACGAGTTACCCAATTAATATTATGCGAAAGTGTTAACAAGGTACACAATTTATATTATGCAAACTTTTTTACAGGTACCCAACTAATAACATGCGACCTCATTAAAGAGGTACCCAATTAATTTATTGCACAAATCGAACAGACCTGCATAATCCACTTTGGGCCGACTACCAGTTATATGAGCGAGGGCGAGGGACTTGGGGTATCCAAGGTGGTCCTTCTACATACCCAGCAACACCATGTACACCATTACGAATCACATAGTCTTCAATCGTCACACTCATCACGAGAAATAACTTTATTACGTGGACGGACACTACCTCCATTTACTTGGGGCATCGCATGTGGGGCTTCTACATACTCAACCACACTATGTACCTCATATGAGTTTGACTGCCGCATCATTACATGTTTGTCGTTATTTGAATATCTACTTGTCCTGCTTTTCCTTTTCCTAACCCGGCCTCCAACTGTCTCTTCTCTCCGATTAACCCACGGAACATGGCCTTCTATGAACGGCCGCATCACGATCTTAATCACTGCCAATTATAGTCACAGTCTATTAGTTCCCAAAACATATCTGACAGTGTTTACATAAAATTTATATAAACTATACAAGTTATTTCCATCAACAACCGTAACAACCGATCCTGGCATTCAATATAGAAATGCCAATCAGTTCGCAACGCGCATGGTTTTTAAGGTTTAAAAATAGTGATGTGTTTTTGGAACATTCAAACGAGCTGGTAATATTGATGAGCTTTCCTCTATTGAAATGGTGCAGCAATTTGCATTATTAACAACTTCAGTAAGCAGAGAAGTCAAATTGAACATAAAATGCATATGCATATATTACTAACAAGAGTTGGATAATCTTATTCTTGATCCTTTAGGATAGTTGCCTGCTAATATAAGTAACATATTCAAAAACTAGATTGCCACCACTGTCGGGTATACCTTCATGTCGCAAAATTGTAAGCAATCCATTTTCAAACAAGGATTACGATTTTAAATAACCAGGTTTAAGCAATAGACAAGACTATATCTCATATGCAATAGAAAATTTAAAAACTCAGTCTTAGACGAACCAAAAACAACATGTGTTAACTACTCTAAATACAACTTTACCCACAAAAACATGTCACGAGCTTACCTCAGAAGGGATAAAGAGGCCTGACCGCGGTCGTAAGCGTCAAAAATAAATTACACTTTCTTACTACTCAAAATATAAATATAGCAAGGGCAAGAAAGGATCGATCCCACAGAGAGGTCTAGGTTGTCAAATTGTTTCGCCCCCTATAAATAACACCGGTAGTTTTGTGATTATAATAAACTAAATAAAACAAATAAAGAAAAGTAAACAAATAAAATCAAGGATAAGAAAGTATTGGTTAAGGATTTCGTTTTCATTCACAAACATGTTTTCAACACAATAACTAGAATTGATTTTTAATCTCAACTTTTATCAAAGACCCTAGAATACCTTGATCGCAAGAATATCCCGCAAATCTCCTCATGTCATCAACAAACACATTAAAAGATGCGAATATGAATTCTACCTAAAGGAACAACCTAACGTGTAAAAGCACTAATCAAGTTTAATTCCCTAGATGCGTTAAGTTCTATGAAATCAGGCCAATCAAAGCAATTGAACGTGGAAAGCGCACTAATTCAATTTAACAAAGGTTACGATTCACATATGATCATAAGAATATATCACTACAAACTATAATCATATTATGCTACTTGTATCCAAGGAATATCACTTGCGTATAATAAACCCTAAACTAGCAATAGATGTGATTAGAAGTTCTACCAATTTGCAACTTGACAAAACAATCAATCAATCATAAAACAATATTTTCGTAGAATTGCAAACGATAAATATGAGACAAAACTAATATATTGAATCAAAGAATCATGCTTTGTGAAATCCAACTATTCCATAACCAATAATAAACTTAGGTACTCATATTCAAGGAGTTCATCACAAGAAGAAAGAGAAAATACTTCATGGTTCTAAACCCTAGAAAAAGTAGAGGAAAAAGAATAGAAGATAATAGATATAAGATATGCCAAATTGTGCCTAGGCTTCTCTATATATAGAGTTTTGTAACCTCTTCTTGAAGAAACTAGGAAACCTAGCAAAAATAGGAAAGAGCACCTCCTTAGGAATTGTGTCCCGTGCATCGAACCCCGTGCAATTGGCTTGCCAAACTCGCCGGAATTTCCAAAGTCACGGCCATGTCCTGCTGTGATAGTGTAGAATAATCGGCTAAATAGTCCAATGGGCCTGCAACAATTCAGCCCACTCCTTGTCAATGCCTTGTCAGTCCAGCAGAACCGACAGTGCATCTTTTCTTCAACCTCAGCAGACAACGATCTCTTCTTCTATCAATGACTGCATTTCCATGCAATATATCCTTCACAGCAAGCCCCTTCTTCTCGTTATGAGAATCACCATCACCATTAACCACCAACTCCATCGACAGCTACAGAATCATCACCATCCAACTTCATCCAAACCGCAGCACCTCTATCGATCATGGCAGCATCTCATCATCTTTGATAAACAAACAACAACCGTTACCGAGTACCATCATCACCATGGATTCATCGTCTCTTTAGCCCGAGAATATCCAAACTTCCTCTCAAAGACAACTCCTCGCATAAACTCATCGATCACCGCCATCACCAAGCTCAAGAATGGCAGCGACCTTTCTTCCTCTTTGTTTCGAGCATCGCCAAGATCAAACACAAACTTCTTCCATTCCGTCGTTGTTTTGCAAGCAATAGAACTCGTCGAGAATCAACAATGGCAAGCAAGCCATAACCCTCATTCACTCTTCTCTCGCCAACTTCATCGATACACTCGAGCAAAGATCTTCACCGCCCAAAACGTCGTAGGACCCGGCTCGACTCAACTCCATCGTCGCCGCCCGTCATCGCAGAAAGCTCGAGTCTCAACATCTCTCCTCGATCTCGCCATCACCGGCACGCGAAACCCTTCATCGTCATCGCTCCTTCACTCACCGGCACCTCCACTCAAACACCCATCCTATCGTCATTCGCTGCTAATGGCAGAGAACGTCATCACCACTCCAACTCGCAGACTCGTGTTCACCATCTTCTGCCAAGGCTCAGTCCATCACCGTAATCATTCACAAATCCGTGTTCTTCCTTATATTGTAATGCCCGGAGTCGGGTCGAAACTCACCAAGCTCGTTCGATGGGGCTTGCATGGGAGAAGACGGTGGCCCCGAGTAAATAGGCCGACCGCTCTTAACACTATTTGAATTCCGGCTTCCCCTAGTAAATGGCCTAACCGCCTTTAGCACTCCTTTGAAAGTGGCAACCCCTTAACGGAATGACTGCCCCTTAACTTGTATTGGGGTGCCAATAGCATTCACCACTAAAATGACCATCTTGCCCTTTTCTTTCCGATTCTCATTTTGCTCATAACTTCTTCATACGAGCTCAGAATGACTCCGTTCTTTCGCCATTGCCTTCGTCTTTTCGTCCTCTACACAATGAAAAGTAGAAATCTTGTATTTGAACGAGTTCCAATTGGTCTTTTTGCTCCAAATGACTCCATTGCACCTAATAAACTCAAAAGCACACATAAGATACATAATTCACAAGAAAAATAGCAAAGAAAGCGTAACTACTAGATAGTAAATTAGGTGTTTTAGACACCTATCAAGGCCACCACCTTCATCAGTTATATCCGCTAAACATGATTCCTGTAGAGAAGATAAATAATGGAGTTTTACCTATCTATAGCAAGCAGAAGAAATATCATGGAATGTGCTTTCCATTCACTAATACCAATTGCGAAAGAAATTCTGCACAAGATATGCAAATTTCTTAAAATTGGCCAAGAAAATTAACATAGATAGTCGGTACCTGCTTGGATAGAAACCATAATGCAGCAACATTTTTCCTTGTCAAATTCATCGGGCAAATTCATTAGGTATCTATTTGGCATTGCATAAACAACCTCATGCAACATATTCCTGTTGCAATTTTTAAAACCGTCGTGACCCAAGTAATCACATTTATAAAAAAAAAAAACATTCGATATACTAACTTTTCCCAATGAAACAGACATTAAAAACGACCATATAGAACATCATTACATACCAAACCAATAATTATCGGAAGATCGGGCATCTTAATTGGCCATCTTAATTAATTAACTTATAAATTTAATTATTCACTTCTCAAAATCAAATACAAATACTACAGGAATTTATAGTCTAATTGGATTTTAGCCATTAATCATTAAGTGTTTTCGGTCTACTATACCTTTTTCGGTCTCTCATACCTTAATTTATAACATACAACCAGAATCATGAGTTCTGATTTCAAAAACATTAACATAGCCATACCTGTACTGCATAATTAGGGCTGGAACAAATAATTGAATTACAACTTCTCCATTAATTTCTGCTCTTGAGAGTGTTTAACCTAGGCGAAGTACTTCTGATAGAGAGAAAAACCGTCTCTTCCCTATAGACTACCCATATCAGTTTCTTAAAACCCACTAGTTTTTCCTAACCCAAATGCCCCTAACTATGGTTTGACTACTAACTTTGCTGGAGGGGTAAATTTGGGAGAAAAAAAATTCAAACTTACCAAATACAGACGGGCAAACTTGCTTGTCCTTCCGTATAGTTTGAATCAAAAGTTGTCTGGACCGATTGGAAAAACCATACCTTTGGATTTCGGTGACGATTTCTCAATTTTATTTCAGACTAAACTTTTACAGACAATACACGTGCATATGATCAAGTGAGAAATACACGTGTTTAGCACACCGACATCTCACACATAACAGAAATGAAACAACTCGGACACCTGACACAAGTGCCTAAAACATACTGTAAATAATAACCCACACGACTAACACATACATGACAGACTAACTACACGCACATGTGTAATAATAGTCTTGAACAGAAACAAAGAAGAAAAGGTGTTTGATTGCACCTTACAGACGCTAGTCTTTCAGAAACTTACATATCTCATGAGTTAAATCCAAATCTCAGGATGGGTTGTGGATGATGTTGTCTGATGAAGCAGGTAGGTACGATGAGGACAACTCTTTAATTAACCTCTAATGGGGATGAAGAGTTTGAGGTTGGGTTGATCTTTATAAGTTTTAGCGCTTCTTTTCCTCTGGCTGTAATGCTCTGTTGATGTTTCATATAGTCTTTGTAAACAATGGGCCTGTAAAGAGGAGTTTCACCCTTCTCGCCAACAAGTGAGGGTGCAGGTGCTAATACAGAGTTCAGGTCGGGGCCGTGACCGACAGCTATCGAAATTCTAGTCTTTTCCTCGTTTACCACAGCTCTGTGTTCCAAACTTTTATACCTCCCATTGCTCAAAATCTAGCGGTTATCAAAATCAAGTAAGGTAGAAAAATAAATCTTTCATTTTTATAAGTAAAATTTGAAAATTAAGATGCGTATTAGGATACTACTGTGTTGGTGGTGTGTGTACGGACCTCTAAGTAGTCACCAAGGTTGACAACGAGTGAGCCAGGAATGAAAAGGACTGGGATCCAAGTGTCATTGTACAGAACTTGCAATCCATCGACGTCGTTCTGCATCAAAATGGTAATACCTCCGTGGTCTGAATGTGCAGCGAGACCTAAAGTAAGATGTGGCTCTGGACATGGAGGGTAGTAATTTGAAGCAATAATTTGACTCCCTTCACCAAGTGATTTCTCTATGTAATCTCTTTCAAGACCTAATCCTTCTGAAATGGCACCACCTATCTTCATTACCAACTTCCAGACATCTTCCAAGTATTTTTTGGTTACTTCCCTTCATAAATATTTATTGAAACAAATTATCTTTCACATTATCGCACTTTAGTTAATTTTGCATGAATGGAAAAATACAAAAATATTGATGATATATATATACCTGTAGTTAGAAGGACTATCAGGCCAGAGGTGAAAGCTTTTATCGATTGGATGGCCGAAGTGGCGCAAGTAGTCTCTCCAATGGAGAACGTGGGATTTCGATGTGTTTAAGCTTGTCCCATACCGTACTGTATTCATAACATCGTCCGAAGCGTATTTCATTTTTTCTTCACATGTTAGAGAGAAGAATCCTTCTATGGTTTTCAACATTTCCTCCATGAGAGAAGCCTCGATACCATGATTAACGATCTGTTAATTTAGCCGGAAAATAGTCTGTCATGAAATTAGAATACAACATTTCCAACAAGCATATTTTATCAGGAAAAAAAATGGGAGGTAAAAAAAAAAGTTAGCTTGCCTGGAAGAATCCCCATTCTGCACAAGCAGAACTGATATTCTGAACAGCTAAGATCCTTTGTTCACTTGACAATTCATTCAGACCATCTAAATCGATGACTGGGATTGCAGGGTGACTATGAGCTGTTGATGCCACCGGTATTGCTGGTAAGATGTACTCTGATGAAATGGAATGTGAATTAGAAGCTGTGTCTACAAGATGTTTAACGCCTTTGCTGTAATCATGGGTGCTTGGCGCCTTCTCGGCACCAAGAAGAGGTGTGCTTGTGTTTATAGGAAGAGATGCACAAGTTACTGAAAAAGCCATGAAAAACTAATTCAAATTCCGAGCCTAAAATTTCTTAGTTGAAAACTTGAAATGATAAAGCTCTTTATTCAGGTGCACACAAATCGTCCGGTGAGAAATAACCTTATATAGAGTAAGAAGAGAGAGTGAAGACAATAATGACTTCTAACTACCTATACAGCCAAAACCTCTACCCTAATTACAAACCAAAGCCCTGCCTCATAGTGTAACCAAAATTATATTACTCCCTCCGACCCTTAATAGACGACCTATTTGCTTTTAAATTTTATCCCACTAATTTATAGTTGACCTTTTAATTGATTATTGTTAATGTAAGAAATATGTATAATTTTGATTATTGTAACCAAAATTATATTACTCCCTCCGGCCCTTAATAAACCTGGCGAGATTGGGGTATACCCAAACTAATTGGGGTATACCCAATAAGACAAAATAGGGTCATTTTGAAGTAAAAGAGGTTACCCCTTAACCAAATATTTTCAAAATGGCAAAAAAGCCCTCGTTTAATTAACACTAAAAACTGATTAGGCTAATTAATTGAGTTTAGATAAAAATTTTGAAAATGAAAATTCAGTAGATTAAACCTTTAATATGTCTTGTGAGTTCGATTAAGATCAAAAAATTTGGTTTTCAAAAATGTCAAAGGTCGGCAAGGTAGAGGTTTGAATAAGGTGCTGCTATATATGGCCAAGATGGTATTTGTTTGAATAAAACGCCGACCAATTTTAGCTTCAAGGTATTTAAATGAAGAACATGCCGACTTTATTTTTTTTTGACACACATGAGATGGCTATTGAAAAATATTAGTCGGCAAGGTCTACAAAAAAAAAACCCGCCGGCGGTTGAAAAACCCTGCCGGCGGTATAAGTCGGCAAGGTATTTAAATGAAGAACATGCCGACTTTATTTTTTTGACACACAGGAGAGGGCTATTGAAAATATCAGTCAAGCAAGGTCTACAAAAAAACCCGCCGGATGTTGAGAAAAATACCCGCGGCGGTTGAAAACCCCGCCTACGGATAAGCTCAAGCAAGGTCTTCAAAAATACCCCGCCGCATTTGTTGAAAAATTACATTCGTCGCCATGGATGTTATGAAAAGTCGGCAAGATATGCATGTTACGACCTTGCCGACCAAAAAAACACGTAAATCAAAATTTTCGATTTCCAACCTAACATAACAATCAATCACACAACACAATGATGGGTTTGAGATTAAACATCATTTGTAGTCTTTTTTCATTTGGTAGAGTCAACAATTTTTTTGGAAAATCAAAGGTGAAAATTTTTATATGGCTTTGGTTGATGGAAGATGAAGATGGAGAAGAAGAAGAGAAGATTAAGAGTTGTTTAGTTTTTTAATTTTAGGGTTAATGAAATTAAGAAATGAGTTTATTTTTAAGATTTAATTAGTTCAAGGGTATTAAAGTAAAATCACCCTTTTTAATAATGACACACCATGTCCCCTTGAAATTGGGTATACCCCAATTAGTTTGGGTATACCCCAATCTCGCCAGATTAATAAACACCTAATAAGAAGATATTTATAAAATTGTTATAAACCATTGTTTATTTACTAAGATGCCCTTTGTGTCTAAGTTTAGGGTTTACATGTCTTGGACACCAAGTCTTCTATCTATATAAACAGAGGCTTAAACATTGTATTCTACAAACATATTAATGGAATTCTATATGCTTCTTCTCCCTATTTTATGTATGTATCCTTCTCCTTTTACAAGACGTTATCACGCACGTTGCTCTATCAATAGAAGCAGAGAAGACCAATCACATATTTATATCTAATATTATCTTTTTGTTTGATTGATTTTTTTTTTTCCCTTACTTCTTTAGTTTATTGAAAGCATCTCTAATATGATTTTATTTGCTTTCATAGGTTTGTGCTAAGCAAAACCATACAATTTAGATCTCACTAACTGTATTATAGTGACCCAATTGGTTGGGTACGCCAATCACTTCGTGGATGTGTGGTAAGTATTACAAAAGACAAAAGTTAACAGTTCTTTTGATTTTTTTTTGTGAATAGTCAATATTATTTCCTTAAGGGATGTATTACACGTACACGGATGGTTGCTTGGTAAATCTTATTTACTAAGTGTATATCTAATGGTGGATGGATTTTGTGCACCTCTACGAACACCATCGACATTATTATAACCCATTCTCTATTAATTTTGGGTGTTATTACTATCCATCCGTGAATCCTAAATAGACGTCGTCTATATCAAAGGAGTACGGTGATCAACTTTTTGAATAAGTTGATTTTACTTTTCTTTTCTTCCCTTATTTTTTTTTTTGGGAAAGAAAAACAAAATCCATCAAAAAGATGGTTTATAGTTTCTATGCCTTTGAAAGAAACTATAATCACCAAAATTTGGTGTTATCGCAATTTGTTTACCTTTATGGTTAATTGCATGCATGGTTGAAAAACCTACGGCCAATTAATTTTGGTATCTTCATCCATCCGATGAAGATCATGTGATTTAGAAACCAAACTCAACACAAAATGGATTTTTTTTCCATATGGAATGATTGTAACGACATCTTTTAGTTTGTCAAAACGATTTCCATAAATCATACAAACCAATCGAGTTGGTGTTAATTTTCTCCATCGTTTCCATAAGAAGAGAGAAAATATATTGGCATATTTTCTAAATTTTTGCCAATATGGTGCGATTTCGAAAACCAACTTGTACCATTAAATATGGTTTTATTAAATAATAAACCATTGGTTTCTATCCCTTTAAAGAAACTATTTATCAACCATAACATGGTGTTTTTCCTAGAAAAATAACGATTTACGGTTTCTTTATCTTCTAAAAAAGAAACTTTCTCCTAATAAATCCCAAAGGGGTTGAAATCGTTATTCGTACTATTTGCAAATACCAATGAATAACATATTGCTGCATTCCTACGGGATATTGAGCAATTTTAAATTTTCCTCGCAGTAATAATCTCCAAAATTCAGATTGCTCCACTTGTAGTTGGAACATGGATAGACACAAAATATAAAAGGGTGCGCACCCTGCTTGTTAGCCAATAACATTAGTCCTTGT
Organism: Papaver armeniacum; assembly: GCA_023531295.1. Classification (NCBI taxonomy): domain Eukaryota; kingdom Viridiplantae; phylum Streptophyta; class Magnoliopsida; order Ranunculales; family Papaveraceae; genus Papaver; species Papaver armeniacum. The sequence continues at coordinate 156,743 of JAJJWW010017268.1, read as the reverse complement.
AGTGACTATATTGATCTTGATTTTAATTATTATTTTATTTTTTTGGTAAAGAAAGTGTTCGTACTTTCATTTTAAATGATTATTATCTCACCGTTCACAGAATTATTGGAGATTTTATTTGCATATTTTGGTTGTAACCAATGAAATCCATGGTTGATTGTAAATATATACGCTATTAAGACTATTTTTTTATGTCGAAAGACATATTTCATCATAAGTATATGTCTCGAATTAATCGGATAATACTTTACTTAAACTTGTTTTCGTGTTTGAAATGAAAATATTTCCGCCATAATTAGGGGGAGACTACATACTATTCATATGTTGGTGTTCATTAACTTAAAAAGTTATATTCCTCTCCCATCATGATCAAATCGAAATAGGTCATTATCTCAAATAAGGCGCGACAAAAATTTTCATTATGCTTTTAATAAGCTTATGCATCTTGGAAAGGCAAATCCAGTCACATCTATGAAATTCGTAGCATTTTGTAAGAGGCTACAGTTAGTGCTCCAATTGAGTCTATCAACACAAGATCCACATTCTCATGATTCATATTTCCTCATCGGAAAATAATAGGAGATTATAACGCCCGTGGGCGCTGGTACCAGTAAATTTTGAATTTTTTCAAAGTATGCATACATTTGGGAATTATGTGGGATGCAGTAAGCTACAAATTTGTCGAATATTCATTTATATTATCTTTTGAAATAATAATGATGGTGGTTGTGAACCTCGACCTCTGCAGAGAATATCGACATATGTGATTGGTTGGCATACAATCCAAATTAGATTGGATTCATATAATTTCTTGATTAACGCAATTTTGGATCCAAACTTAACACCTTAAAATTTCCAAGCCTATTACTTACAGGTTGGTGTAGTCATAATGTGTTATAGAGAAATATATTCGTTGTAAAAACGATTTGAGGGTTTTATTTTTTGCTCAGACCCTAGGATTGATTCAATAAATTTTGTTCTCCATGTATGATTATTTTTGCATGGTAGTCCTTGAAGGACTCGTATTGCACTTACACAAGAAATGTGGTTGGGAACATATTTAGGCAGCCACCTGATTTGATTATGTCATGTCGAATAATCCTCTACGTGTTTTTAAAAATTTGTACAAAACCAAAAATCCGGATTAGTTGATTGATGATATCAACTTTATAGGTCTCTAGAGGAGTCCTTAAAAACACAAAAATCCACGCTTTAGCAAAGATAAGTTCTATTTTCTTTCCTTTCTTAAATCTGCGCTAGAATTATGCTAGCATAAACTCGTCTTTAAGATAGACTAGAGTTATTTTTTGATGCTTATTTTTTGAAAACTCATATAGTTGGGTTAGCATCGATAAATACGTCAAAAGTTGTACTCTTTTCCCTTCATTTCAGGTTTTGTCCCATGTGGTTTTCCGACAAGGTTTTAACGAGGCAACATCTTGTTGACGTTTAATTTTCTTTCAAAATGTTGATATTTGTGCTCTTTTTTCCTTCGTCCAATTTTTTTCCCATTGGGTTTTACTGGAAAGGTTTTAGTGAGGCAATTTATTCAACATGGTGGTCATCCAAGGGGGGAGTTGTATAATTTCTTTATTTGGTGGATTCCCACCATTAACTTGGTCATTTTGTTAGGCCAAATCAACGTAACAAGCCCTTAGTAATTTGAATGTCATTCTGATCCATATAAGGTATGACCACAAATTCAATTTTGTTCACTTATGGTAATTTATCTACATCTTGGCTCTATGTTGAAGAAACTACATCAACAACTTCTGCAAATCATCTCGGGAAGCTATCAATCGATGACACAAGTTCTCAATGTGTTGAAGAAGAATGTAGAATCCGCAAAAGTATTAATCGAAGGCATTACTGTGCAACACAAATAAAGACTTCATCAACTATCCGACATCTTCATGAAAGTACGGTCCTCTTTTGCATTCAAGAAATTCGTTCTTCAAAATTGGAAAGTCTCGACTCAAAGATTTGCACGCCAAGATTTGATTGAAGTATTCATCAGGGGGAGCACCATCATCAAATTAAGGTGCATTCACTGGACTTTATCGCGTTGTACTCTTTTTCCTTCGTCAAGGTTTTGTCCCACTGGGTTTTCCTTGTCAAGGTTTTAACGAGGCAACATATGCGTGTCCAACACTGTCTGAGTCTTTACATGCTTAAGCAATTTCAGGTTTTTCTATTTTGAGTTTTCCTGGTATGCTTGTAATGACTTAGCCACAGTGGTCATCAGGGGGAGTGTTATAAACCATTGTTTATTTACTAAGATGCCCTTTGTGTCTAAGTTTAGGGTTTACATGTCTTGGACACCAAGTCTTCTATCTATATAAACAGAGGCTTAAACATTGTATTCTACAAACATATTAATGGAATTCTCTATGCTTCTTCTCCCTATTTTCTGTATCCTTCTCCTTTTACAAGAAAAATTATCATTTTAATTGATTATTGTTAATGTAAGAAATATGTACAATTTCGATAGCCATGTTTATATTCGTTGCATAGGTGTTTTAAAATGGTTTTCAATGATATAAAGTTTACGAATATCCGTTGTATAGTTTTAGAGATAAATCGATTCTAAATTTTACTAATTTTTATCCGTAGGGGTATAGTTAGTTGTAAAAATACTTAAAAATACGCTCATCTCCTCCTTACCTTAATGATTGTGAAAACTTGAACTAGGTCATCAATTTAGGGACGGAGGGAGTATCATGTATATTCACTTACTTCTTCCGTTCCATAAAAAGTGAGTCTTTCACTTTCATATTTCGGTGCCGAGATCTAGTGACTAAAGGTTTCGACGAACCCTCTTGACAAAACATAGTTGTTAGTAAACAAATGCACCGCCGTGGTACTTTCTTTTTAGGTTCAAAAATCAAAAGCGGACAGGACAAGCCTAAACCACGATAGTAGTCGTTCCGTCCTTCTTAGGCCTGTCAATGGAAGAATATCCGTCGGATATTTAGAAATCCGATATCCGACAGGTTAAGCACTACCGGATATTCGATATTCGATATCCGATAATATCCTATAGGATATCAAAATCGATATCGTTTCCGATAGTTTAAGCTATCGATATCGAATATTTATCCGATAATATCCGATTCTCGACAAAAAAAAAATCTATAGTCTCAGAAAACATATGCAGAGGTGAAATTTAAGTTCTATTTCTATACATACCATCCAAATTGTCTTCAAAAACAGTCTTAAAACATTACTCTAAGTAGTTATGTCTCTAAGTATCTCTTACTCACACACATACATGAAAAGAAACACAAGCAAATGCTATAGAAAGTAAGAAACTTCAAACACGAAGTATGATAAGTATCCTGTCACTCTCCTCTCCAACCCTCGACTCTCTTGACTTCATTCATTCGTCTTCGATTTCCAAATTTTCCATATCTGCATTATAACAAGTCAACATTCAGATAAGATACACAACTACATAAGTAGTAATAATAGGAACTAAGAAGAATAACAGATGAAACTATGCACTGAGTTTAAGAAAAAAAAAAGAAAAAGAAAAAGAAAAAAAAAATGTTACCTTCACAAATGAAATCTGGCAACCAATCGCTTAAGCACAACAATGCTTCAATAACCTCTGGATCTAATGAAGCTCTGTGTGTTGTAAGAACTCTACCACCTGCACTGAACATTGATTCGGATGCCACACTGGTGAGTGGGATAGCCAAGACATCTCTTGCCATCTTAGGTGCATTTAGCTTCCACCAACTCAAGATTTCAAACAAATACTCATCTTTTGGTGAGCCTTTGCTAAGCATTGGTTCTTCTAAATACTGGTCCAACTAAGATTTATACACCTCAAATTCAATGATCTCCATCATAAACTCAGCATATTCAGGATCACGTACTTCATCTGGATTGTCTGAATCCATCATACTTGAGCTAAAGCACAGTAGCCGCGGCGCCAAAATAGTGTTCATCTCGCATTTGAGTTTTGTGAATCATACTTATAGAAAAGAGTCATTAATTTTGTTTTGAATTTGTTATACCCACCGCATAGCCGCCCATACAATTCCTGTGTGTGGTGATGGCACTAAAATATAAGCTAATGTTTTCTTAACCAAATTCCATTCATCATCTATGTAGTGGCATGTTACACAACAATACCCATCTTTAGTATACTTAGCAGTCCACATATCAGTTGTAAGACTACGTCCAGAGGTCAAATTATCCAATACTACTTGTAATTCTTGTTTCTGTTCATGAAAAAACTTCATTAAATCACTTCTGGTTGTGTTTCTACTCATGATCTTAACAACATGGTTCAAAGACTTGCAATACATTCTAAAGTAAAAATGTTGAGCCATGTTTAGAGGGTAATCATGCTTAGCAATCATTTTAACCATGTATTCCCTAGAAACTGTAGGATCATACTGCCAATTAGTTAATTTTAAAGCTTTGTTACCTGCTGTTTTCAGTGAAGTAGAAATATTTTGTTGTCCATCCTTGTTCTGTGGTCTCTTATGGCAAATCTTTAGATGATTCCGTAACCTTGTAGTACCACTGCCACTATCAGCATCAACTACCTTCTTGCAATGATGGCATGTACCTAGTACAATAGCTTCCCTCACGTGTGTTTTCTTGTTGTGTCTTACTTTACAACCCTTTTAAAATTCATCCCACACTGGTGACCTTATTGCTCTAAGATTTTTCTTCAGAGCAGTTATCAATGGATCCTCACCAACTTCTCCATCTTCATCATCTGTATGAGATCCTAGCATGTTATCATCAGCTGGGTTCTCTTCTGGTTCTGGTAATCTCCTAGTGTCACTAGTGCCCGGTGTTGAGCCAATTGCTGAAGCTTGAACACTTTGTGATTATGAACCATCCCTAGAAACGACAACATTTGATTGAGATTGAGGCAAACGGGTTGACTTTGAGGTTGTAACTGTCTTGCCCTTGGATGGTTTTTTAAACATTTTTGCAAGCGCCTATATTAAAATTAAACACAAAGTAAGCATTGTGCAAGTGAGATTATAAAATGGAACATTAAACAAAGAAAGATTCTAACAAGAACAGAGCATTGCATTAAACATAACTCAGTCGAAACCAAGATTATAACGTAACTCAAATAAAACCAAGATTCAAGAATTTGGTCATAAATCTGTGCATCATTGTCTTAAAGTATATGCAGGTTATAATTTGGTCATAGATTATAACGTAACTCAGTCGAAAATATCCTCCATAGATAAAAAATAGCCAGCGAAGTCATTATCAAGTTATAAGGGAACCATTACGAACTTTGTGTCACTACCAAGTTTTAAGTACTGCTCATAGATACAAAGATATAAATACGCTCAAGCAGATAGTTCATGGAGTCAACAACGCAATACCAATCCCACAAGCATATTCATTATCAAGCAGATAGTTCATTATCAAGCAGATAGTTCATGCAAATTGCTGGAGTATTAAGAGTAAGGAATCATTCTATTCTAAGAATGGGGTTCAATTACTTTCTATATATAATCCATACAATCCCACAAGCATATTCATCATATCCATAGATTCTAAACTCTATCACATAGTAAAGCTTCTCATTTATACACAAACACCGAAATAAACACAATATGGAAGTATAATTAGAAAATCAAATACCTTAGCTAGAGACTAGAGAGTGTCTCTGTGGAATCCCTAATACATTCAGTGCAATCACCTGCTTGAATCCCAAACTTATCAACCTGAACATTAAAAGAAAATCAGCCATCAATTATCTTACATTAATTTGCAAAATAAACTCATAATATCCTAATAATTAGCCGATTATACCCAAAATCAAACAAATATATAACTCAACAAGTTTATCATATGATTGAGAAGAAAACCCAAATTTTGAAACAACAACAGAAACCCTAATTTGCAATTTCTGATTTCAAAACCCTAATAAATTCTAATTTCATAGAAACTCATACAAATTCATCACTCTATATCATAATACTAGATAACTATCTATACATAGAGAAGAAAAAGATTGGTACCAGCGTAATTTAGTGTATAGCTTAATCCATCACACCCTTAATCTTTCACGCAAAGTTTAACAAATTGACGTAGCAGAAGAATCGAAGATGACTAACTAACTACTGCTGCTAAAACGAAGAATCGAAGATGATAAAGATTGTTGCAGACTTGCAGAGATTCGGTGGAGAGGCGGTGAGAACTGAGAAGTAGAACTGAGAAACTGAGAAGAAAAAAAGAAAAAAAGAAATGACTTGTCGAGTCCTCGACTAGTGGAGGCAAATAAGGGTTTGGGAAAATTATAATTACGTCCTTAACATATCGGATATCTAAACAAACAGATATAGCTTAATCCGATTCCGATATGTTAAGGAAGAAATATCCGATAACATATTATATCTGATATCCGATAAAAAGGATAAAATCCTATAGGATCTCGAATAATCGGAAACGGATTCCGGATATCGGACAAATATTGACAGGCCTAGTCCTGCTTCGGTCGCGATGGAGAGGAAGATAAGTTGATCTTAGGGGAGGGAAGCAAAAAAGTTTGAGAAATTGATAATGGTATTGAATCATGTTTGTTGGGTATTGAAAACTAGGAAGAATACAGAGCTTTTAGGTATGAAAGCTTGTTCTGTCTTCTAAATAGGTTGAGCAACCTATTTATAGTAGTTTAGGATACACAATGCCAATCTCGTAAGTAGTGGAAGTCGTGAGTTATGGAGAGATGGAGATGATGAGATAATGCGAGATAATTTAGGGAAGTTTCTGGAAATCCCTTTTTATATCGCGCCCACTATCCATGACTGTGCCACTACTCTAACTTTTCACATGAGGTGTTTCCATGTCGCATGTTTCCGTAGACCACTAGACCAATACCCCATGAAGAATCCCCCATGTGACGTATTTTGATGTTTCTTAATTAGGTGTTTTGATGGATCATAGATCTCATATAACGTAGGTTGAATCGTAGTCGTTGATATGCCATATGGGCGTGTTAGATTGAAGTTGTTGTGAAAACAACTTAGCTAGAACCATCCATGGAATTAGGGCGTGCTCGCGCCTTGTTGCGGCATACTGGAATAGCTTGGCATGTTGGCGGATAGTTAATGCGCTATAATTTAGCATGGTATGCTAGTGGCATAAAAGTAGCATGGTTCCGCGCGTATTTTATGCCACAACTAAAATGGAGAGACATATTCTAGGCCATAATCTGCATGCGAGATAATGGAGTACTAAATTACCGCGTGGCCTTTGATTGGCCTATTTTATGGAGACAAAGCAGTAAATGACATAGTAGCCCAAAAAAGGTAACGCACGGACCATGCCATGGCCTTGGAAATGGTTCCAAGGCCAAGATTAGCGCGCATAGTCTTGCCACAGCCTTGGCCATAGCTTCCAAGGCAGAGAATGGCGCGCAAAACCTTGTAATAGCCTTAACCACGGTTTCCAAGGCCGTGAAGTATGCGCGGGGTTATGCCATGGCCTTGGCCAAAGCTGCCAAAGCGGATAATGGTGCGCGTGATCGCGTCATAGCCTTTTGCCATATTTTCAAGGCCGATAATAGCGTGCATGACCACGCCGTGGCCTTGGCCAAAGTTTCCAAAGCCGATAATAATGTGTGGGATTGTTCCATGGATTTGTCCTTAGATTCCATGACTGATAATGGCGCGTGGAACCACGCCATGGCCTTGGCCAAATTTGCCAATGCTGAGAGTGACATGCGGGACCTTGCTATGGCCCTACCCGAAGCTACCATGGTCGATAATGGCGCGCGGGACCATGCCATGGCCCTAGCCGAAGCTGTCATGGACGATCAAGGCCGATAATGGTGTGCGTGACCATGTTGTGACCGTGGCCAAAGATGCTAAGGCCGGGAATGATTGTGTGGCTCGCGCGGTGGCAGGCATGCCACATGCCATACTTTTCCAAATTGTGTTATGGACTTAGCCAACTGTGACGGACAAGAAAATTATGCCTGGCGCGCCTGGGAGCGTAGGCCATAACTCCCCTGATGCGCCATGATGATGATACGATGCGGGCATTAAAGCTAGGCAAATGCACGTCAATTTTCCCTTGCAAGCATGCTCGTGGAGCATGATGCAGCTAACTTAGCTTCCACACCGTTCCAACTTACCACAGAATAAGGGTATAGATCCTTGAAGGATATGGCCGATGCACCTAACATGCATCACTGGATTTCGAGTCTTTCCTTAGGCATAACACATTCCTTGAACTTACGCATAGGCCAATGTGGCTTATTTCCAACTCTTTACTTAGCTCGGGCATTGATAAAGGCATGTACTTGTCTTGATCGTGCCAAGAGTGCATCAATCAGGCTCATGCCGTACTTTAATTTGGCTTATGCAAGCTCCGCTAACTTGCAAGTCGATGTAGCTTACTGTCGAGGCCATGCCCAATGAGCCATTGGTACATGCCAAAGTCAAACGCCTTGATAGGAAGTATGAGCATCCAAGGTTTGGAGTGCAACTTGCCTCATCAAGTTTGGTCACAATCATCTCTTACGTCGAGCTACCGAGCTAGATGATATGAGAGGCCAGTATGCCACAATCATCTCACAATTAGATGATATGAGCGACAAAGTGCTAGACCGGCAATGCTGCAACTCATTGCGGCTGCCTATGTACCCTTCCCTACTCTAAAGGATCAAGCACAGACCGTAGTCCATCCTCGAAGGGACAACAACTTAAGCGAAACTCGTTTGCTAGGCCGTGGCCAATCAATAATGGTAATGGCTTAGTCCGTATAGGTCGTTCCGTCAAAATGCATCAAGGACATGCATATTTGTTCCATAGCATGCCATAGTGATGCCTTAGCATAATATGCTTCATTCTTAAGGCTACGAAACTATAAATGAGGCCTAAGCATCATTTATACTCTTTTGGCTAAGCTATGAAGCTTACTTGGTGCATGGTCCGTATATGCACCTTCAACCAACTACCCCTCCCTATATATGTTAACTTGACATTTTTACAACTTAAATTAGGGGAGAAAAAATCATTCATCAACTCCCAATTTTACTATTCATGGCCGTTGCCATATATTTCCTAAATAACCGGCCAAGATAGATGTACATTCATGTCTGGCTCACAGGCCGGTTCCAATGTCCGTCCATGATGGCTGAACGTTTCCTGAGCCAGGTCCATTCAAGGGCCGTGATGGCTGTATTTCCGGATTTGGCCCATCGACCACTCCAATTTCCAGCCGTGATGGTTGTATATTTCCAAGGCCAGCCTACTCTGGCCTGTTGCACCATTGTGGTACGATATTGGCCATAGGTCAATGACCTGCGTAATGCACCATTGTGGTGCTACTTTGTTCTAGGCCATCCACCAACTGGCCTAATGTATTCTTTGACGCAATATTGGCCTTTGTCCAATATAGTTTACAGCTTACACCCTCTTGGTGCCATATTGTACTTGACCAATATTCCCATGCAATATGTGATTTTGGCAGCGATTAGCCTAGGCCAATGCTCTTTTTCTACGCAATGTGCTTGATGAAGCTTCATCTCGTGCCATGACGCATCTTTTAGCATGCGCCATGCTAAAAACACGGGTGTTACACATATACACTTTCGTAATAGCTTTAGGACTACCGAGTCCGTCAATTGAATACACTTTATTGATTATCTTGCGGAATACAAAATTGTATTGATATAGATTCAACAACCTTGATGCCGTGTAAAGGATTTTCATTATATTCATACAGTTAGGTTCAGGCTAATTTACTAAAAATGCCTTTGTCAAAAAGTTACCATCAACAATAATAACCATTGGATCTTGTTTATCCGACGGTTCACAAATAGAAAATTAATCAATTCTAGGATGTGTTTCTTAATTATGAACAATCAAGTTGGATACACGGAAAAGAGAATTTTAATACTATGTTAATATGAGTTTATGTACCCTACAATCATGATTAACATGATAGACATATAATGATTCAAAATATGTAGATAATGGTTGATAGATGCCTTTGGATGTACACTGCTCAACTCCAGATTCATATTACATGTATATGTTTACACGGTTATACCAATGGATTTGAATAGTGAATATGACTACAAAAAAAAAAATCGATTTCATCATGTGATCATATTGTTCATACTTAAATAAACACACATTAAAAACTTCAGTATAAATCAAGGTTTAAATTTTCCCTTTGATCAGTTCATGATATTTTTGATGATATTTAATTTTTAGATAACAATATGAACCAATTATTTTTAGTTTAGTTTTCTTTACACAATTGATCAAAAGAAAATAATGATTCATCAATGATCATTATAGACAAAAAAAAAAATTATCTGAATATAGGCAATATTAGAAAAGCGAAAGATCCACTCACTGCAAAATTATTGAGTTTTAGCCACGGCCATAACATATACCCGTGTTGATCACATTTACCCACACCTAATTCATAATCTTGGCAAATATATCACTCATTTCCTATAGCCTTATGGTAATTTGGCAGGACTCAAGTTTTATAAGGTTCGAATCTGTCGTATGATCTCTTGTCAAGACATAGTGGGGCATATGCGTTGAGGGCTTTTTGTTACGGCATAAGGCCTATTCATATGCACATGCCAAAAAAAAAAATGTGTGTCATATCAGGTGGCATGGAAAACGAGTTGCACGACAATGGGAAAACCACGGAGCGACAGCATATCTATCCACCGTTATTATCCAGAGCGCCGACGATATTTTGAATATCGCTGGCGTCATAAATCCCATCGCGAGATATAAATAGTATTGCTGGCGATATTATGATTGTCGATCACTAATTATTTTTCAGTGACTATTCCCCCCCTGTCCGTTCCTATATATACGCCCTTGTACACTTCAAGTTACTCACACCTATCTCTACAGATATTTCACCAATTTCTCTATCTGTATTCTCAATTTTAAATTTCACGAAATCCAATGAAGAGAGGAATGTTATTATGAATCAGTTTAGATTACAAAAAAAAGGGAATTAGAGGAGGTTGCAAGAACTTGACGATGAGGAAGATAAAGATAATAAACTAATCGACACTTTGATGCTCGTACATATAGCCATATACCTGGAGTTCCAAAGCCACAAGAAGTATTCTCAAGAAGATATACGTATCGAGGGAGGGAATTTTACGACCAGAAGCTGATTCAATATTATTTTCTTCTCAATTATGTGTACTCTGATGAAGATTTCCAACGTCGATTTTGCATACCTCGGCATCTAGTGAAATAGATTATTGAAGAGTTGTTTCGAGTAGAACCTAAATTTAATTAACAGTTTGATGCACTGAATATTAAAGGTCATAGTCCTGAACAAAAAGTTACTTCGGCTTTAAGGATTCTAGGTTACGACAAACCAGCGGATTCGAATGATGAGTACCTTTGTATGGGTAAAACAATTTCATTCACTTTCCTTTCATTGTTTTGTGAAGTAACAATTTGATACATGTGTATCTTCCTCTCTCCGGTAACTAGTGATCCTCAAGAAGGATTGAGGATAGAATTGTAATTTAAGGAAGGAATACTGATTTTTAGGCAGTATTCTTAGATAAGGAATATTCCTAGACAAGGTAATATTCCTAGATAAGGAAATATACCTAGAAAGAGAATATTTCCTAGACAAGGTAATATTTCTAGATAAGAAAATATATACTTAGAAAAGGAATTATTCCTAGAACAAGGTAATATTCCTAGAAAAGGAAATATACCTAGAAAAGGAATTACTCCTTGATAAGGAAATAAATTCCTAGAAGGTTTTTGGGAAACCATTAAAGCTATAAATAGAGATGTTTAGCTCATAGCTAAGACATCTAAAGTGTGGTTTGTGATACAAACACACCTAGATCTAGAGTGTGGTTTGTGATACAGACACACCTAGATCAGAGAAGAGGTTTGTGTGATACACGGACCTAGAACAAAGTTTGTGAGGCAATTAATTATTGTAAAAGCAAGCTTAGTAAAACAGTTTAAGGTTAATCCACTGTTTAGAGAGATTGAGCGTAACAAAGAGAGAATGGTAATAGTTTTTTTGTTCATAATCTAGAGAAGATATTTTCTTCGAATCTGGTTTCTAGTGTGTTGTGTTTTCTAATTTTCGTTTATTATTATTCTGAATTCCGCCTTTATAATAATAGTCACCAAGGTACAGAGATTAATACGTATCAAGTTGGTATCAGAGCAAGGTTCGTTCTTTTAGGGATGATTCCTGTGGTTTATGGTTTTCACTAGGTCTCTCTACGTACAACTTGGTGAGGTCCTCGAGAAGCTAGAAGACGTTAGGAGAACAAAAGAATCAAATATGGGAAAGTCAGTTGATGATCCTAAGCATAGCGAACCTGTTTATGGGTGAAAACTACTCCAGCAGAATTTGGTAATTTGTGGTGTGGATAAGGAATGAATTTAAACCTTAAACAAATGCACTGCGCGGTGAGTGCTTGTAGATTCGAGAGATCAATCTGTGCAAGTCCGGCCTAAACCAAGAAATGGCCGTTCCAGACTTGTTTCGGTCACAAAGTGAAGGAGATGGGGTTGATCTTAGGGAGGGAAGCGAAGAAGGTGTTGAGAATGTGAAGGTGTAGACTTGCTTATGACTTGCAACAGGAAAGTGAACAAGCTTACGATTGGTGTAAGCAGGCTCTGGATGTTTTCTTGTTGTTTTTTCTCTGTTTTCCTCTCTGTTGTCTTTTGAAATAGGGAGGAGAACCTATTTATACAAGTCATTGAGCCTTATTCACGTCTCTCGTGGGAAGTGGAGGAAGTGGAGTAATGGAGTAGTGGAGTTGTGCGTTGGTGATACACGACCAGCCTTGCCCACTTCTCCTGTTCATCTCTAACCGTCCATGACTTCCTAACACGTTCTTGTGATGGCGCGTTGCACGCTGCACGCTGTAAACCGCCAGACCAATACCCCAGTATGTATCCCCCCACTTTGTGACATGATTGATGTCTGGAATGTGTGGATTGTGGATCCACGAAAGATAGCATGTAATGTCGAATTGAATAATCACAAGTTATTCGTGAAGTCGATACTTGTGAAGTATCGTGTGTATTTTATGCAGTGCACGCATCATGGTGTGGTAAAGTGATGGGTAATGATGCCTCACCGACCAATTAACTCCCCGACCGTGGTTGTATAACCAGGATGGTGAAGTTGGACGGATGAGATGATCTTTGAGACACTCATCTCGCGACCGTTAATGAAATTAGGGTTTTGAAGAGGCGCGCAAGCATCACTCTTCGCCTTGGTCGAAACCAAGCATGGGAAGGATTTCTGAGAGGACCGACCGGGCGTGCATGTAGATAGCACGTCGGTGTACACGTCCATGTCTCACTGTCCCATGGAGGTGCGATCAAGGCCACTCAATTTGACCGGCAAAGAGGAGTGGTTGAGATCGATTTAGCAATAGGAATTTGATGCCGCGAAAGGCCGCGCACCATGCTCTTTTCCGGCGCGCGTTCCAAGACGACCTAACTTGGTCGGTCTTGGCCGATTGGTTTGACATGAAGATGGTAGGCTGGTGTTCATGCCTATACCTGAATATCCCATTAAAACGTGATCCGAGCAACCCAAATCGTCCGGCGAAGTTGAGCGGTCGAGATCGGCCAGGTTTGGGAGGCGTGGCCATGCTAGTTTGGGCGCACGTTTTGGATTAACCAGGCATGATATGCCTTGGCCGAACACATGAGGAGGTAGATGGGCCCACGGTGGTCATGCCGGTATGACCGACTGTTTAATCTAACTGGGACCCTCCATTCGTGCGGAGAAGATGGACGCTCATGATGCTCAAAACCCTAATTTTGGGTTTCAAAGCCGTGCGCCATCTCTTGTTTGGACGACAATTTTGTCACGACCAAACATGGTTGGTTTTGACCGATTAGTCAAGTGTGTAGGCGGGCCCACGGTGATCGTGTTGACATGCTCTGGGCCCTTTGAATCTACATCTACACCCTCCATCTATACCTGCGAAGATGGATGGTTGAGACTGCTTTGCAACACATGTAATATGCCGCAAACCCTAATTTAGGGTTTTCCGTCCATAATGCTTGGTATGAACGGTTTCTTGGCAAGCTAGGCCAATGACCGACCATGCGGGGTCGGGCCGTGGGTATTCCATACCGCTTGGGGTGATGGAATTGATCCGGGGCCATCCAATCATGCTTATGGAGTTGGATGATCTGCGATCGATCATATCCGGACCGATACGGTCAGTCCGGATGCTCAATCGGGCTAGTATAACACACCGAGAGGGGCTCAATCGGGCTAGTATAACACACCGAGAGTCACCATACGGGTATTTCGTACATGGTTTCATTATAGTGCTTGGAGGTTCGTGTTACTCTGTAAGAGTAACACTCGATCGTCATGCCACACCGATAATGAGTACGGAAATACAAGGCTGATATGAAATTCACAGAAGGGATTGTTGCCACATGCTCCAACCTGGAGGAATTTCATGTATTCACTGAATGGGATTGTTGCCACATGCTCCATTCCCCGGTGAATTAAGTGAGGGAGTATCCAACACTTATAAATGGCTTTATCTTTTACAAGATGTCAGCGCATGATTTTTTCTAGTTTTTTTACAAATTTAACCTTGAACGAAAATCCACCATCAACATTAAGTCCCCTGCCTAGCACATAATGGTTACACTATTGTGTGGTAGGCATGAGATGGTGACATATACGTGAGAAAGACAGATGAAAGAAGTTTACCCTAAGAGTGTTGGCCAACCGCTAGTCGCCCACCATACATATGCTTGTATGGAATCCTTTGTTGGGACCGGTTTCCTTCTTTGGGTATTTGAATCAAAAGAGGAATCCAAAGAAAAGAGGTATCCTTGTTCCATTGGGATTCTTCTAATTTTTGTCTATAAAAAGAGACCAACCCCTTTTCTTTTCTCACGAGTTTTTTTTTTTTATTGTCAAGCAGCTCCCGTCCGTGACCTTGCTGCCGCCCCACCGACCGCCGTTGCCAGAGTTGTTGTCGCCGGAGTCCGCCGCCGTCCGTCCACGGTAAGTTTCGGTTTTCGGTTTTTGATTTTTTTTTTATAAAGGTAAAACCCTAGTTTGTTAGGTAAACACCTTTTGTAAGACATGTATATGCTTAGTTTTTTTTTTTCCCACCAAGGTTGATACATCAATATTTTCTAGAATTGCTTAGTAAAACAACCCGTGAATCCATGATCATGTTGTTTTTGCTTCTTTCCACCATTGCATGCAAAACTAGCTTCTTAGATTGTATCTTGGGAAGAGACCTTGGCTTGAATTTCGTAAACATAATTCCCACGATCATGAGAAAAACCGTGTTGTAATAGTGCTCGTGAATGTAACCCCACCTTGTGAGTTTGATCTGCACGTGGGTCCCACCCACATATGCTTGATCGATTTGAAACCAAGACGTTTTTGAAACTTGTACCGGACTTGAAACCAATACCAGACTTGAAACTTGTACCGACTTGAAATAAATACTGATCGAAACTTGTACCCTGACTTGAAATCAATACCGATCGAAACTTGTACCGACTTGAAACCAATACCAGACTTGGAATGATACTGGTACTTGGACCCAATCCCAACTTTTGTGTATTTCAACGTGGGTTGTGTCTTGTCATGCGTGACTACATGCCCCATGCGTTTTTCATACAAGTTCTAACTCCTATTTTCATTGTGGAATGAAGAAAAGAACTCTGTTGAGATGTATTCGGACATAATGTCGGTTCCAAGCCGTGAAGTGTTGACGGCTTCAAAGATATGCCGAACATCGATGATGAGTTGTTTACCTCGCCTTTTCCAAACATCGAAGGCATCCTTCTCATAAGATAGTCCTCGCTTTCCGATTCGTAAAATATGGATGCCGATCCATTTTCTTCTTCAAGACTTGTGATGAGATTTTGTCTCGGGAGAAATGAATATCCGCCTTCCCCTATTGACTTCAAGATCTGCCATACTCCACTGGGTTCTTATGAAGGATGGATGAGACGCATGTTGAGTAATAAGGACATTAAAGATAATTTTCTTTCAGCGCAAATCCTCAATGCGGTCATGGCATCTCATTGCTCTTGAAATTAAGAAAGACGCCGCGGTTTGATTACCTTCATTTCTAAGTGGCGTATTTCTACTCATACAACCATATCTAGATGGGGAGAGATGACTATTACCCCGGAGAGTGTAGCTGCATTAATGAACCCGCATGTTGCCTAAGTCTTTCTTACGATCTCTCTGATACGGAGCAACGTAACTATGATGCTATACTTCAAAAGGTGGCGGAATTCGACAACGGACAAGGAGGAGAAAAAAGATACGAGATGCTTTTACACCTGGTGGGTGTCGGAGTGGTCTCCTGCAGACCCAGAGCCGGATCAAGAGTTGGAAAATGAGCTCAGTGTGATTGCGTTCCTGTCTTTATGGCTATCCAGAGATATATTCGACGATGGTTCTGGAAAGAAAACCATTAGAGGTGACCTTGTTAAGATCGTTATAAAGCTGGCAAAAGGTAAAGTTCTTCCCCTGGGTGCCTTGTTCCTTGGATCGCTGTATTCTCATCTGGACGCCTTAGCAATGGACATGCATGTTTCTAACGGGTACAAGAAGGTGGAATCGCACGTTCACTTCGCTTTTCTTCAGGCATTCTTATGGGAACACTTCAAAAGCTATGCTCCTACCCCTGCAAATTTGCTCACCAACTTGTATGGTGGCTCGAGAATACTCCGCTGGAATAAGAGACGTCCCAGAGCCGGTGCGAGACTTGTGGACGCATTTGACAATGTGTCTTCTGTAGATTTCCGTCCATGGGGGCCGGTCCACCCTTCCGTTGTTCAGCCAAAGACTTTTGCTATTGCTTCGATGGCCCCGATGTTGTGTTGCGTACTGATGTTAAGACTATGAGATCCGGGGAAATTGTTTACATGCGCAGCTGCATCCCAGGATATGTCCCGTCTTTATTCAACGAAGAATTTACTGTGACTCCGTACAATATTGACAGGGCGGCTCGTCAAATGGGGTTTGATCAGGGTGTCCCATTTATCCGTCCACCAGGGGTTCCGAGAGAATTCCTCCCGAATATTCTTAATGCTGACGTGTTTTTGGAACGGGTGAGCCTTCCCTTCTGGCCTATTGGGAGAAACCCAGTGGTAACCGATAAGTACAAGGAATTTTGGAGCAGGCAACTGTTGATTTTCCAGAATTCTCGGAGAGTATTGTGACAGTTTCCGTGGTGAACCATCTTCCGACGTTTTGAAAAAGCATTTCGGTTGAAGCCACTTCCGGCCAAAACGGACCGTAGCCGAGGATTGCAGTCCCCCAAGCGGGAGAGAGATCCAAGAGGCGTGGCATGTGGTTCGGTGATCCTCAATTCCTCCAATATGCAGGTATTTAAATTTCTTCCCGTTGGTTCCTTTATTTCTCCAGGGTGAATCTTTCTAAGAGTAATTCTTGCTTGAAATCAGGGGATTCCGAAAGAGAATGTCTTCACAAGGCCGACGCGTATTCAGAATGAGAAGGCTGGCAGTACTGATCTTCATGCTGAGAAGTCTGGAGAAACTGATCTTCATGTTGAGAAGTCTGGAGAAACTGATCTTCATGTTGAGAAGTCTGGAGAAACCGATCTTCATGTTGAGAAGTCTGGAGAAACTGATCTTCATGTTGATAAGTCTGGAGAAACCGCTCCTTTTCCCGGCCATGACAGAGATGATGCAAGCTCGGTTGGACAAGCCGCCTCCCTAAGTGATCTTGTTGACGGGGTCGTGATGGAAATTATTACCCAGAGCAAAGTAGATGCCGGAAGGAGTATAAGAAAGGTAGCGTCTGCAATAATTGAGGCGGCTCCTTGAAATCAGTCCCGAAAGGTGTTCCAGTGAATATGGCTATTGTGGTGACTTCTTCCGAAAGGCCTCCCCGCAACCGACAAGGCTCCTGTGGTTGGTGAGTTACTGGTGATGCAACCTGGGGCTTTGTTCGATCCTCCTTTTACTGTCCCTTATCCAGGTCATGTGTTGGTTGGTGGATTCAGCGTGCCGGTTCGGTTCAAAGAGTTGTATACGGAAATATGGGAGAAACACGGTCATATTGCTACCACTTTGAAGCTCAAGAGTCGTCTTGCATTGGTCAACCGCGTTCAGGAGGCTTTATTTTCTATCCATGGGATGAGCGTCGCGACCGGTCGAATGGTTTCGAGGAGATGATTGAAGACTGGAAGTGCCATCGAGATGTGTTTGTGCAGTACGACTTCAATGCTCCTTGGTTTCTCAAAAGGTTCTCCGAGATTCAGGAGCTCCATAAATTACAAGGTGAAGCCCCTTCTGCAGAAAGCGTCACTCGCCAGGAAGAAGAGGTTGAAAAGTTGTCTGAGGAGTTGAAGCTGAAGCAAGCTGTACTTCAAAGGATGAAAGTCGCTCTTGCCCAGAAGGACGAGTTGCTTCTGAAGGATTTTCCTTGAAGGATTCGTGCCATATACTTGTCTCTTCTTTTAGATGTTTTTCTTTTTGAGTGATAGTGAGGATTTTCTTTCGTAATTTGACTTCCGGTTTTGAATAGGTAATTGAACTGGTTTATTTTGAGATAGTTTTGTGAATAACTTTTCTGAAAGAGGTTATTTTAAATGGAATTTGCATCTTGGTCATGAATGATTGCACATGTCATATGAAATTGCAAATGTCGTGTAAAAGGGAGGTATGAAGGGAAACAAATATGGCATTTGATCGTTGAGCCTCTTTCTCCATGTGCGGGACGCTAAGTCCCCAGTGAATTCTAAAACTATCCTTCTTGTAAAATTGTTGAGTAGAACTTACTTGCTTTCAAAGCCTCACTTGTATCGAACCGGGGTAGCCTTTCTAAGAAAATCCTCCGCACCAATCTCTCAGAGTTATCGCTCTGGACCAAGCTTCTCCTGAACAAATGCGCTTCAAAGCGTTGCATTCGCTGGTGGGGTGATGGAGGAACCGGTGGAAATGACAGTACCTCGGGTCCATTACTTCTTGATCAGTGGGCGGACGCCATACCGGGGGTAGCTCCACCTCTCCATTTCGTACCCACGCCTCCAGTAGCTCCAGAATCTTCTTTATTGGGAAGGGGAAATGTAAGTACCTTGAGTCTGGCTTTTCCTGCGTTAGTGGGCGTTGTGATGTCTCTCCGTGGCTTTGATGTGGAACAGGAGATGAAGTTGGGAGATTTGCGAGTGCCATCATATCTGTGGATCGCTTGCCTAGGTAAAGGGATGTGGAAGGTGTCGTAATGTCACTGCTGAGTGACCGGATTGAACGTTCCCATCCTCTGTATTCAGGTATTTCCTGATTGATTTCTCCTTCCTCAAGCATTTCTTCAGTCGGTTGGAAGGCCGACGCTGATTGGACAGTCTTCCGGGCTTCAACAAGAGTTTTGAGATATAAATCTTCGAGCAGGGCTCCGTAGGCTGCAGGCTCCCTTTCTTTATCTGACAGACATTGTAGTACTCCGGACAAGTCTTTTTTTCTGTGGAGTTGCTTCGAGTCTGGACCATGTTGTCCATCTTTCCTGATCCGTTTGCGATTACGTGTTCTTTTTGCTTCTCCACTTGTAAAGGTGTGACTCCTGACTAAGGATTCAATGTTTCTTGCACTGTCTGAGTTGATGCCTACCGACCCTTCTTGTAATTATGCTACTATATCACTCAAAAGGCGAAATGTCTCGCTCTGCCTTCTGGTGATACCGGCTTGATTTGCCAAGACATCCTCCAGCATTCTAGCTATAATTCCCATGATAACTCGAACCACCATGGACTCCGAGTGAGGGTACATCGTGAGATGAAAATTGAAAAATTGAGAATTCAATTTTTTGCAACCGAAAGATCAACCTCCCACCGTGGTCGCCAATTGTTTATGGGTGAAAACTACTCCCGCAGAATTTGGTAATTTGTGGTGTGGATGAGGAATGAATTTAAACCTTAAACAAATGCACTCGCAAGCGGTGAGTGCTTGTAGATTCGAGAGATCAATCTGTGCAAGTCCGGCCTAAACCAAGAAATGGCCGTTCCCAGACTTGTTTCGGTCACAAAGTGAAGGAGATGGGGTTGATCTTAGGGAGGGAAGCGAAGAAGGTGTTGAGAATGTGAAGGTGTAGACTTGCTTATGACTTGCAACAGGAAAGTGAACAAGCTTACGATTGGTGTAAGCAGGCTCTGGATGTTTTCTTGTTGTTTTTTCTCTGTTTTCCTTTCTGTTGTCTTTTGAAATAGGGCGGAGAACCTATTTATACAAGTCACTGAGCCTTATTCACGTCTCTCGTGGGAAGTGGAGGAAGTGGAGTAATGGAGTAATGGAGTAGTGGAGTTGTGCGTTGGTGATACACGACCAGCCTTGCCCACTTCTCCCGTTCATCTCTAACCGTCCATGACTTCCTAACACGTTCTTGTGATGGCGCGTTGCACGCCGCACGCCGTAAACCACCGACCAATACCCCGCATGTATCCCCCCAGTTTGTGACATGATTGATGTCCTGGAATGTGTGAATTGTGGATCCACGAAAGATAGCATGTAATCAATTGAATAACTGCGTTATTCAGAAGTCGATACTTGTGAAGTATCGTGTGTATTTTATGCGGTGCACCGCATCATGGTGTGGTAAAGTGATGGGTAATGACGCCTCACCGACCAATTAACTCCCGACCGTGGTTGTATAACCAGGCTGGTGAAGTTGGACGGATGAGATGATCTTTGAGACACTCATCTGCGATCGTTAATGAAATTAGGGTTTTGAAGAGGCGCGCAAGCATCACTCTTCAGCTTGGTCGAAACCAAGCATGGGAAGGATTTCGGAGAGGACCGACCGGGCGTGCATGTAGATAGCACGCCGGTGTACACGTCCATGTCTCACTGTCCCATGGAGGTGCGATCAAGGCCACTCAATTTGACCGGCAAAGAGGAGTGGTTGAGATCGATTTAGCAATAGGAATTTGATGCCGCGAAAGGCCGCGCACCATGCTCTTTTCCGGCGCGCGTTCCAAGACGACCTAAATTGGTCGGTCTTGGCCGATTGGTTTGACGTGAAGATGGTAGGCTGGTGTTCACGCCTATACCTGAATATCCCATTAAAACGTGATCCGAGCCACCCAAATCGTCCGGCGAAGTTGAGCGGTCGAGATCAGTTTGTGGTTTGGGAGGCGTGGCCATGCTAGTTTGGGCGCACGTTTTGGATTAACCAGGCATGATATGCCTTGGCCGAACACATGAAGAGGTAGATGGGCCCACGATGGTCATGCTGGTATGACCGGACCTGTTTAATCTAATCTGGGACCCTCCATTCGTGCCGGAGAAGATGGACGCTCATGATGCTCAAAACCCTAATTTTGGGTTTCAAAGCCGTGCGCCATCTCTTGTTTGGGCGACAATTTTGTCACGACCAAACATGGTTGGTTTTGACCGATTAGTCAAGTGTGTAGGCGGGCCCACGGTGATCGTGTTGACATGCTATGGGCCCTTTGAATCTACATATACACCCTCCATCTATACCTGCGAAGATGGATGGTTGAGACTGCTTTGCAACACATGTAATATGCCGCAAACCCTAATTTAGGGTTTTCCGTCCATAATGCTTGGTATGAACGGTTTCTTGGCAAGCTAGGCCAATGACCGACCATGCGGGTCGGCCGTGGGTATTCCATACCTGCTTGGGGGTGATGGAATTGATCTGGGGCTATCCAATCATGCTTATGGAGTTGGATGACTGCGATCAGATCATATCCGGACTGATACTGTAGTTGCTGGATTTCCCACACTACACCCCTCATTAGATTTAACGTGAATAACTATGTGAAAGATGATTAACTTTGAACTTGATTGATTATTTTCTTGAAATGTTTACAAATACAATTAGAACAAAACCAAAGCAATTACAATTACTCTCTGTTTTCTCTCTCTTAATGACTTGCTTAACCATTCAAAAAAGATCTCTCTTACAACAGACTTACTCGACCCTTTATATAGGGTATTACATAGTGGATGACAGCTAAGCTATCCTTTATTTTTTCGGGAATCCTTCGCGAAGCGTCGCAAGTATATAAGTATTAGACTTCGCAACACTCCTAAATCTCGCCAAGCTTTCACACTTTTCTCATACTCTGGCTGTCGTCATCCGATGCGTCATTTAAATTATTTCCTTGCGACACCTTCGCAATGTTATCATTTATTACTCTCGCAAAGTATTGTTGTCGCGATATTCTGATCCTACATTAATAATTAAACTAAAATACATAATTTATATAATGACTCTCACCCGCTCTTTCATGCTCTGCCCAAAGATTCACTCTCAGATCATCTCTTAAACTGTCATACAAATTCTGGTTCTGATGTAATTAGTCATTTGAGCATAATTTCTTTCAAGGACGCCTCTTTGTGGTTGAATATCACGCCTCAAATATTCATCTTCATAGTTAGTCCACTCCTTATCGCGAAGGGTTTCCTGAATTACCATGTTATGAAGAATTATGTAAGTGAGCATAGTCTTGTGCATTTCACGAACCCAAGATATGGCCCAGAAAATATAACGAACTTCCTCTTCAAAATTCCAAAGGCGCATTCCACATCCTTCCTCAATGCCATTTGGCGATTGTTAAAATGCCGGTATGAATTTCCCAATGCACCGGCAGGGGGCTGACGGTAACATTGAACCATGGTGGACCATTTTGGGTAAATACTATCCGCAAGATAATACCCATGAGTGTACTGATGGTTGTTGATCATGAAACGGACTTGGGGACAAATTCCATACTTCAGATCAACAGAGGCGACTTGTGCAAAACATTAATATAATTTTTGGAACCCGGAAGACCAATAAAAGCATGCCATATCCAACAATCATAAGAAGCGCCAAATTCAAGGATAACATTTGGTTTCGGATAATGACCATTATATTAACCGGCCAAATAAACATGGCATCCTTTACATACCAAATACATACAATCAAGACTACGTACCCAGCATTCCCTGGAATCCCCTTTTCTCATTCTGCCTCAAAATTTTTCTAATATCTTCCTTAGTTGGTTTACGTAAATATGTTGGACCAAAATGATTAATCGTGATATGTATTGATCTATGTACCTTGGTAACTATTATTATAAAGGCGGAATTCAGAATAATAATAGACTAAAACTAGAAAATAGAACACACTAGAAACCAGATTCGAAGAAAATATCTTCTCTAGATTATGAACAAGAAAACTATTACGATTCTCTCTTTGTTACGCTCACAATCTCTCTAAACAGTAAATTAACCTTAAACTGTTTTACTAAGCTTGATTTTACAATAATTAATTGCCTCACAAACTTTGTTCAAGGTCCGTGTATCACACAAACCTCCTCTCTGATCTAGGTGTGTTTGTATCACAAACCACACTCTAGATCTAGGTGTGTTTGTATCACAAACCACACTTTAGATGTCTTAGCTATGAGCTAAACTCTCTATTTATAGCTTTAATGGTTTCCCAAAAACCTTCTAGGAATTTATTTCCTTATCAAGGAGTAATTCCTTTTCTAGGTATATTTCCTTTTCTAGGAATATTACCTTGTTCTGGGAATAATTCCTTTTCTAAGTATATATTTCCTTATCTAGAAATATTACCTTGTCTAGGAAATATTCCCTTTCTAGGTATATTTCCTTATCTATGAATATTACCTTGTCTAGGAATATTCCTTAGCTAAGAATACTGCCTAAAAATCAGTATTCCTTCCTTAAATTACAATTCTATCCTCAATCCTTCTTGAGGATCACTAGTTCCCGGAGAGAGGAAGATACACATGTATCATGCGCCCCCACTTAAGAAATTGAACTCCTGTGAAAGTTAAATTTGGTAGTTAGGGAACTCGAGGGTTCCTTTCATCCTGCTGAACCATCTCTCTTTGCTGGATACTTGACCTCGACATCTAATTTGGAAAGCGTCCATATCTCTTCGTCTTGTCTTAGTCACTCTTCGTTCCATGATGCAATCTTCTTTGAGCGGTTCTTCTTCTTCTTCTTCTTCAAAAACACCAGATGGAGACGTAGTCTTTTTCTTCGCCTTCCGCTTGGGTGTATGAGAATGAATACCTTTAGTCGATTCCTTAATGGTAACTTGAACCGACTGCGTGACTGTTTGTAGCTCAGCCACCTTTTCTTCCATAGTTTGTGGTTCTGTTGATGGTGGATTTTCGTTCAAGGTTAAATTTGTAAAAAACCAGAAAAAATCATGCGCTGACATCTTGTAAAAGATAAAGCCATTTATAAGTGTTGGATACTCCCTCACTTAATTCACCAGGAATGGAGCATGTGGCAACAATCCCATTCTCGTGAATACATGAAATTCCTCCAAGTTGGAGCATGTGGCAACAATACCTTCCCCGTGAATTTCATATCAGCCTTGTATTTCCAGTACTCATTATCAGTGTGGCATGACGACTGAGTGTTACTCTTACAGAGTAACACGAACCTCCAAGCACTATAATGAAACCATGTACGAAATACTCGTACATGCTGACTCTCGGTGTGTTATACTAGCCCGATTGAGCCCCTCTCGGTGTGTTATACTAGCCCGATTGAGCATCCGGACTGACCGTATCTGTAGGATCAGAATATCGCGACAGCAATACTTTGCGAGAGTAATAAATGATAACATTGCGAAGGTGTCGCAAGGAAATAATTTAAATGACGCATCGGATGACGACAACCAGAGTATGAGAAAAGTGTGAAAGCTTGGCGATATTTAGGAGTGTTTCGAAGTCTAATACTTATATACTTGCGACGCTTCGCGAAGGATTCCCGAAAATAAAGGATAGCTTAGCTGTCATCCACTATGTAATACCCTATATAAAGGGTCGAGTAAGTCTGTTGTAAGAGAGATCTTTTTCGAATGGTTAAGCAAGTCATTAAGAGAGAGAAAACAGAGAGTAATTGTAATTGCTTGGTTTTGTTCTAATTGTATTTGTAAACATTTCAAGAAAATAATCAATCAAGTTCAAAGTTAATCATCTTTCACATAGTTATTCACGTTAAATCTAATGAGGGGTGTAGTGTGGGAAATCCAGCAACTACATATGCGCTAGAAATAGGGAGAATTTGGAGTAAGAAAAGAGAAATTTGATACAATTTTTAACAGTTTACCAAAAGAAAGAAATGGCTAGAAGGAGAAATGTACCAGAAGGACCAACAATCGTGAGAAGAAGCGGGAGACTTGCCGGTGAAAGGAGAAATGATAGGGGAGAATCATCAAGGATGAACATAAGAAATGATGAAGAAAATCAAATTCAATCGCCAATTCAACCGATTGCAAATACAACTACAGATTATGATAGAGTAAGTGTACACACATGGAGATCAGATTCTATGGAGGAAAGAGAGGAAGAGCAACAACAGATAAACAATGGACGAGGAGAAAGAAATCGAGAAGAGATGGGAGAAACAATTCGTGGAAATGAAGAAATTGTAGCATTAGAAACATTGAGACAAACAATGTATGAAGAAAGGCGGTTAGAAGCAGAGGAACGTGCAAATTTAACAAGGCAAAATCATGAGTTGAGAATGGAAAATCTGAGGCTGCAAAATAGAAGATCGAGAAGTAGTAACAGGTCAAGATCAGAGAAATAGAAGGAGAACCAAATGAAGAAAATTTGGAAAGAGAACCAAATGTTGGTGAAGGATATCGCGAGAGAAGAGAAATAGAAGGAGATCGTCATGTTCCACGACCTGAGACTGTACAAAATGGCCAAAATAATGGAAATCAAGGAGATAGGCAACCTCAAGAGCAGAATAATCCAACTGACGAAGAAAATCGAATAGAAGGAAGAAGAATATTGCATGGGAGAGAGGCACGAAGGAAACAAAAGGAGATCGAAGATGACATTGAAAAACACTATGTTGAGCAAGCACGTTTAGCTTGCGAAAGGGAAAGATTGAGGGCAGAAATAGAAGAACGTGAATTTGAAGAGGCAATTCGGCAGAATAATCATGACAACCGAGAAAGAAGGCGCGAGCAAAATCGCAACAATGGAAATATCAATGAAGAATATGAAAGAGTGCAAAGGAGAGTCGATAGACAACCGAGAAGAGAAATTGATAGATATAATGGTGTACAAATTCGCGAAAGAGATGAGGGAGAAAGCCGCAGAGAAAGGAGAGAAGAAAGTGATGAGCCAGAACATATAAGTAGACATGAGCGCAGAAGAAGAGAGGCGGAATTAAAAAGACCAATAGATTCAAATTCTGAGGCAAATGAACAAATCTTGAGAGAATTGGCAGAGATGAGAGGAATATTGAACAACTGTAAGAGAAGGAGGAAGAAGACAAGTTAGATGAAGCCATCGCAGTAAGCCGCGAAAAAAAATCCTTTACATTAGAGGTGCAGGTTAGGAGGAATACCCCAAAATGTAACTTACCAAAGATTAACCAAAGATTTTTGATGGGACAACTTGTGCAATACAACACATCAAGGCATATGTAAGATGTATGTTACAATGGGAGAATCACAATGCCATATTGTGTAAATACTTTGCATCAAGTTTGACTGGAGAAGCGTTGAAATGGTTTGAGGGTTTACCAAGAAACAATATCACGTCATTTAACCATTTGCAAGCTATATTTTTAGGGGCGTATATAAGTAACAACTCCTCGCGACCAGGTATTGAAGATGTATTCGGGTTGAAACAAAGAGTTGGAGAAAGTTTGAGACATCTAACTGTCAGATGGAAGACAATGTGCAGCGAGATGGCCGGAAGGGTAGATGAAAGATACCTCATACTATCATTCATAAATGCTATGTTCGCAACCAATCTATTGTATGTTCAGGTTTTTAGAGTCAAGAATACGATTACAATGACTGAATTACGAGAACTCCAGGAGGAATATATTGCTTTAGAGAAAGACAGAACGAGATGGAATCTTACCCAGTGGCGAACGCAAATTCTAGTGTCGCGAATGGAAGTTTATTACCTCAACTTATACACACAGTGGAGAGCACATCGCAAGGTCAACAAGAAAGAAAGGCAGTTGATATAGAACCAAAGTTAGTAGCCATGGGAAGTCGAGATCGGGAGGAATTTGAGAAAGAAATGAACTACTACAATCGTGGTGGGAATAATAAGATCCAAAGGCTCTATCATCCGCAGGAAACTTACGGAGGTCGAAGGCGTAATTATAACTATCATGGAGGGCAGTGAAGTCACAGAGTAGTGTGGGAGGAAATTAAAATGCCGCCATTGAATGCCAGTGTGGAAAAAATATGGGAAGCAATACTCTTGATGGAAAACATACCTGCACCATGGAACATGGGAAGTGAACCACCACCTGGAGATAGAAGTCACGAATTCTGTTCTTACCACCGCTTTCATGGGCACCTAACAAATGACTAAGAAACATCAAGAGAATTATCCTAAGAATGATTGATCAAGGAAAGTTGAATCACTTTTTAAAAGAAGAAGAGAAAGTTCAACATTTACCACCACCACCTAAAGGGAAAAGAAACATTTGTTATAGAATTTGGGGCAAAGGCTAAAAATTTGTTTTGCAATTCCATTGTACATTCATACCGCACAATCGAAGATTTTCATGACAAAGTGTACTTAGTAGAGTTTTTGCGAGGGATGCTCGATGATAAAGAAGTGATGAATGTTGCGAAGACATCGCAGTTAAAAGAGTGGCAACTGCAGATTATTTCTTTCTCGGCTGAAGAAGTACCCAAAGGAAGATAAATACATGATAGCCCATTGGTTGTAAAGCTGGAAATTAATCCAAAACCTATTAATGGCGAAGATGATGAAGCGGAAAATTGTTGGGCAATCAATAGAATATTGATTGATACTGGCAGTTCAGTTAACATTCTTTTCTACCATACTTACAAAACTATGGGAGGAAAAGATGAAGATTTGATCCCTTCAACATACAAAATATATGGTTTCAATGGTACCGCAAACAAGCCCAAAGGAGAAGTGCACATGAGGATACCCTTGCAGGGGTTGTCAACTGATATTTTGTTCTTGTGGTTGATGTGGAATCTCCCTACAATGCCTTGATTGGAAGACCATGGTTGCATGAAATTGGGGTAGCATCGACATACCATCAGTGTATAAAGTTTCCACATCCTAGCGGTGTCGGAATTATAAAAGGAGATTGGATGGAGGGGCAAAAATGTTATGAGGTCGATGTAGAGAGCTGCGAAGAGAGAACGGCAAAAAGGAAAGGTTGGAGGAAGAATGTAAAGGATGAGCAAAGAAAAGAAAGGCTAATGGTGGATACCATAGAAACAAAGGAAGAAGAGATGTTGCGAAGTGAATGCATGAAAACAATTGAATATCATGATGAAAAAGAGACATTGAAAAGTTTGACCGACGCGAGAAAACGAAGGAAGTAGGAGTAAAAGGTGTAAAAAATGAATAGTTGCGAGAAAAGATACCAATTTAGTGATGAAAACATGATAAGGATAAGAAGCAGAGATGATGGTTGCAGAAAAGTTGTGCGAAAATATCGCCGTGAAGAATGTATAAAAATCTATTGAATAGTTGAAATGAGATTGTGCGATAGCTTCGCAGACAAATTAACAAAAGTCAAAAATGAATGATTGAATAAATTGATAAAATGAATGAGTGAGTGAATGGGACGAAACTTTATGGCGTACACCCTAGTTCGCGAATGATATTTCGTAAGAGGCAAATGTAAGACCTAAAGTACGTCATAAGGGGGTATCTCTTGACATGGCTCAGGGAAAAGGTTACACCGCTCCTGGAACCCGAGTCATGGAAATTTGGGGCCCATGAAAGCCTATCCGGGAGAGATACCTTGGATTCCCAACTATATATATAAGGTTATACCCTGGTTGGGCGACCGAGGGTCTCTTCCAAGGAGTCGGTGTATGACCAAGGCGCCGAGGTACGGGGTTGAGTCAAGAGTGCGGGGAGCATGGAACTTCCTTACCACTCTTGACAAGTCTTGGCACATGCTGCACTCGGCCCGAAGAAAACTCCACTTAGGGTGCAGTCTCGTAACCATAAGCCCTATAGGTATAAGGGATAAGAGGCTGCGAAAACAACTGCTTGCTGTTAAGACCGGATGGGAGGAGCTAGTCTTGTATGGCCGATGTACGCCTCCTTGAAGGGGCAACCAGGGAGAAGATAAGGGCGGCACCCTCCATTAGGGAGCTGATAAGTGTCAAAAGACGCAAATGTCATGAGGCTTTATTTTCGCAAGAGAATTTAGGCTTGTCATATTTGTGCAATGATCCTGCAGAGGCAATAATACTAACGCGAGGGTAAGACGAGATCAATGGGTTTTTACATGAAAGTGTAAGAACGTCCTGCGATTTCGTCGCAAAGACGACAATGTCACGGGATTTTATGGTCGCAAGAACATTTAAACCTGTCATATTGTCGCAAATATAATGTCCCGCAGAGGCAAAAATACTTAAGAAATGATAAGACAAGGTCAATGGGTCATTACATGAAAATGTAAAGACGGCCTGCGATCTTGTCGCAATGAGGAGTGGCAAAATAAGACCTTTACTTAGGAAGGCAAAATAAGACCACACAAATAATGATAAGGCAAGATCAATAGATTTCTTAATCCATGAAGATATCTTGCAATCTTGTCCAATGATAAAATGCAAAGTTTCAAAAAAACAAAAAAAAAAAAAAAAAAAAAAATATATATATATATATATATATCTCGCAAGAATGATTAACTCGCAAAGTTGATTATATCTTATGTAACTCGCAAAGTTGATTATATCTTATGGACAGAGGCAAGTGTGAAGTTATAATTACAAAGAAGGGTTGTTTGATTGATATATCCGAACAAAAGAAGCAAAAGTTGAATTCACATTCAATAATCAAAGAAATTTATAATAAGGAGTTACAAAAATGGAAGATTAACAAAGATATATGTATACAGATACTACAAGAAATGAAAGAAGAAAAAGAAATTATTTCTTTGTTGGTTCTTCTTCTTTATCTGATTCTTTGGTTCCATCACTCTGATCGCGGTCGTAAGCGTCAAAAATAAATTACACTTTCTTACTACTCAAAATATAAATATAGCAAGGGCAAGAAAGGATCGATCCCACAGAGAGGTCTAGGTTGTCAAATTGTTATGGTTTCCTATATAAAACACCGAGGATTTTCTGATTGTGTAAATAAAATAAACAAAAAGCAAAACAAATAAAAGTAAACACGCAAATCAAGGATGTGAAAATATTGGATAAAGGTTTCATCTTCAATTGTAAACAAGTTTATGAATATATGAATAGAATTCGTATTTAATCTCGCTATCATCAAAACCCATAGAATACCTTATTGCAAGAATACTCCATAATTTCCTAAGTCATCAACACACACATTAGGGTCACGTATGTGAATTCTACCTAAAGAATAACCTAACGCCTTGCGCTAATCAAGTTCAATTCCTAGGAGCATTAAGTTTCATAAATAGGCTAATCAATGCAATTGTAATACATTGCGCAAACAATTCGGACAAAGGTCAATTTCTACATATGACTACGAGGATGTATCACTACAACCTAGAATCATATCATGCTACTCGTATTCAAGGTTATCGCCGATGAAAACCCTAAAATAGCTATAGATATGGATGTGAGTTCAATCAATTCTAGACTCGACTAAACAAACATTCAATCATATTGCAATCCATCAATCATGCAATTATTGTAACCTTAGAAATCATACGATAATATTGAGAGAAAACTAATTCATAAAAATCATAACTTGGTTGCAAAATCCAACTACATCTTCAACCAATAATAAAAACTTAGTTACTTGTGTTTTTGGAAATCATCATAGAAAGCAAAGAAGAAAACTATCATGTGAAACCCTAGACAACAAGTAGAAGTCTCCCTAATGGAGATATATCCCTAGGTTTGAGAAAGACTTTTCTATTTATATGTTTCTTCAATTCCAATTTAGGTCAAACCTTCTCAAAACCCATCTCCAAGTGGTCCACCAGGCCCATGTGTGAAAATAAATCTCTGGAAATTTTGGGTCCAAAACTGGTCGCCGGATTTGCTGACGTCATCGCCGGAATCCGGTCACCGGCCGCCGGAATCCGGTCATCGGAAAATCATCTCCAGCCACCTGGACTTGCCTCCGGCTACCATAACTCGCAGCAACTCACTGTCCTTCTCTGCAGTTCAAACACTCACAATTCAAAGCAATACATCACATATGAACCATCCAATTCTTGAATTCTTGCGAAAACGCGCCCAAAAGCGCGACTCGTAGCTCATATGTGCCGCGGCCAACTCTTGTATCCGACTCATACCCCCCTCGCGATTCACTGAAATATTGCGATTCATGCTTCAAGTTCTGAAATCCGGCTACCGGAACTATGCTCACCGCGCACCACCCCGCTCCGTTTTAACAATTTCGCAGTGTTTAGCCATTGCCAATTCAATTTGCTCCCGCCACAACCGCACTTCGCTGACCTTTGCCTTGCCAACCGCAGCTGCTCCTTGGCTCGGTTCTCGCAATATCATTCTTCTCTCGCTGCCGACAAGCTCACACAAACTCGGCCAATATGAATTCCATCTCCGGGGCCGCCACCTCGCACCAATCACCGAACTACAATTCCCCTGTACTGGCCCAGGGCCTCAGCTTTGCTCCTACCCAGCAGCACCTGTCTTGCAACTCAGTGCAGCATCAAGTTTAACTGCATCAGAACCCTAACTCAGTTACACACTTGCCTGTCCATTTCGCAGAACAAAATACCAAAACCCATTAGCACTGCTTAACCAACCAACTCCCCTGTCATGCCAACCTCAGTCACAACCCTGATGGCTGTTCTTCTGAATCCCTGTAACCTTCAGCTCTGCACTAGTTCCCTTCATACCAGCACCAGCTCCACCTGCAACTCTGCTCTAGTTGCAACACCACACAGCTCCATTAACCAACCCCGTTCCTAGCTCAAACACAAGCTTAAACCATTAGCCATCATGAGTAACTGCAACATCTCTCAACACCATATAGCAGCGGCCTCCACAAATAACTCCTCCATCACCCCTGCCATTACCGTTAATGCAACAAAGCGAACACCATTCCATCCTTACGAGCACATCTGTCAAGCTCCATCGACAGCAAACTAAAGCCAGCTCAACTCCTCTCCATCTCTTGCTGTTGTCGACACCATTAGCCATTCTCTAGCCTTCATTCTCAGCAACCGCCAAGATTCATGCCTCTCGCTAAGCTACAACAAACGTTACAACTCCATCATTGCTGAATACGCTTCTTCTCCATTCCCTTTTGTCACTACCCAAAGAACCATCACTCTCCACGGCAGTTCACACAACTCCAAAATGGCATCACCGCCATCATTCCCCGCCACAAACTTCCATCAAATAATCAGCCTTTCTCGAGCCTAACTCTACTCAACCCTCGACTCATCGTTAATATTGCCATTAATGGCAACAGTCCCCTTCATACACAATCGATAACCAGTGTTTGGGAGCCGAGGTCGTTCAGGCCTTTTTACAAGCACATTGTATGCCAGATACTAGTAATTCCGTTCTAAGCTTGCTGGGTAACTCTAAAGCTCACTGCTCCTTCCCTGCATTGCATTTGACATTTAAAACACAAACCCATTCATTCAAATCATTCATCAGCCGCATATAAGCTTACTAATCTCCTTCATTCATCTTCAACAAGTGATGGCAAAGAACTCAAGTCTTCTCCCCGGATTTCTTGGTTTGTCATTAGAGTTTTCATACTAACCCATGAACCCATATTCTCTTCATACCTTCTTAACACATCTCGACCGGCCATTCCAACCCAGTTTCGCGGCATAAACTCTTGGCATCAATGTTGTCTTGGTTCAGTAAAGATAAAGCTGAACTATGTGATAACATGGTCGGACTCGACCTAATTTGTGGATTATAAGCTGAAGGAGGTGGCCCTTAGTGAATTGAGCGGGTGCCTATAACAGTTCTGAATTCTGATTTCCCCCCAGTAAATGACGTGACTCCCTTGAGCAATTCCTTTGAAGCTTGATTGCCCCTTAACAGAAAGACTACCCCTTAACCTACAGTTGGGGTGTCAATAACACTTGCCCTTTTATGCTTCAAGTTTGTTTTGCTCATAACTTCTTCATACGAACTCGGAATGACTCAATTCTTTCGGCATTGTCTTCATCTTCTCGTCCTCTACACAATGAAAAGTAGAAATCTTGTATTTGAACGAATTCCAATTGGTCTTTTTGCTCCAAATGACTCCATTGCACCTAATAAACTCAAAAGCACACATAAGATACATAATTTACAAGAAAACTCGCAAAGAAAGCATAAATACTAGATATTAAATACGGTGTATTCTACACCTATCACACTCGTCGCTAGATTCTTCTTCTTCATTAGCTTCACTATCAGAAACATCTGAGACAGGCAAGTTCTCGGGAACTTCTTCAGCAAGAAAAGGATATGAATGAAGAGGAATGTTGTGATCGTTACAAACTATTTCCATAGCTTGATTGCGAAAACGAACATCATCATTATTAAAATTCGCCACTGTAGTTTGGAATTGCTGCTTCAATTTAGAATATCTATTCTCGCGAAGAGAGAGATCCATTGCGAGTCGTTCTTTTTCGGTTTCAAGCTCTCCAATCCTTGTCTGAAATCTCTTTTCAGATTCTGAAAACATGAGAAAATGAATTAATGATAATAGTACAAAAAGAAAAAGAGCAGAAAAGTAAAGAAGTATAACAAACAACCTTCTCTTTCAAAGATC
Source organism: Papaver armeniacum (assembly GCA_023531295.1). Taxonomy (NCBI): domain Eukaryota; kingdom Viridiplantae; phylum Streptophyta; class Magnoliopsida; order Ranunculales; family Papaveraceae; genus Papaver; species Papaver armeniacum. The sequence continues at coordinate 123,028 of JAJJWW010017268.1, read as the reverse complement.
ATATCCTTGATCAAGGTAGTTTGCTCGGCGCGAAGACTAACATCGACACCTAAGTTATTTCTAGCATTATCTAGAACCTTCGCAGCCCAGGAAAACTCATCATCATTATTTATGACAAAAAGTGAACGAATTTGGTCTTCTCGCTCGCTAAGTATGGTATTCTGACGAAGGAGTTCATCTCGCTCAACTTGCACATCAAGGAGAGATTTTTGAAATTTTGCTAATGCCTGTGCACCTCTATTAGTAATGCGATCTTTCTCATCTATGAGATCACTAACTTTCTTCCTTAAGGTTTTGGCTTTCTTCTTGGAATCAAGGTACATTCGTTTAAATTGATTAGCTAAACTTAAACTAGCCCTATGCTCGATCTTTAAGAGATGATATTTGGATTGAAGATCCTTTAATGAAAGAAGGTTAGTCTTATTTGAAGAACTACTTAGAGATTCGTTGAGATGAGTAAGAAGGACATCATCATCCATGGGCTCGGGAAATGAATGGAGAATAATGGATTCTTCAGAGAGATTATATATGTCTCATGCGAAAATAGTAAGTCGTGGCAAAGAAAAGCAAATGATAAAATAAAAAGGATTTGAGGAGTAAAGATTGCTATACCATAAAGTCACCGATTTGCACTTTCAAGAGTAGATACTCTATTCTCAACAGAAGTAAGCTCAGCTTCCAGTTGTTTAATTCGTTCATCCTTCTTGCGAGATGTCGCAGCTTCACTCTCTAGTTCTCGGATCTTATCTTTAAGCTGCAAATTTCTCTTTTCAAGATTGCTGTGTCTTTTCTCAAGGTCAGAGGCGACAACAAAAGAAGCTCTCCCAGACTACAAATAAAAATATGGGAATGATTAAGATAGAGTTTATAATTGAAGTCACAAAGAAATAAAAGGATACAAACATACCAAAGCATTAAGAGCATTTAAGAAGCTAGAAGTCACTGTTCGGGAAACTCCGCGAAATGACTCATTATCCTCCAGCAGTGGGGCATCGCAAATCTTAGCGAGAGCTTCGCAAGTAGCAGTTAAATGCTCATCTCCCAATCCTTGCATAGAATCGGATAAGATGCTAGACAATTGCGCCATAGCAGAGGTGGTTGAGTAATTCTCCCTCGCAGAAGAAGTACCAACCTCATTTTCATTCTCGTCAGAATTCTCGCCTGTTTGAGAACTACAATGAGAAGAGAGATGGGTTTTCCGTTTTTAGAAAACGGAGCAGAAGACTTGTCCTTGTGCAAAGTAGCTTTATCTTTGCCTTTAGCCTTCGCAGCTTCAGCCTCTTCAACTTCAACCTTCGCATACACATGAAGATAAGAAACAGAGGCAACAATATTGTTTAAAATAACAAAAGAAAATGTTTCTTACTTCATCCGTGAGCGATCGAAGTATTGCCCGTGGTACTCGGCTTTGATTTTCTTTATATTTCTTCCTCATTCTCGCGATCTAAAATTTTTTGAAAGTTAATAGATAAAAGAGGAAGAAGATGTCGCAAAGCAAAATTGAAAAAGGAAATATACCTCATTTGACTCCTCGAGCCACTTAAACTCCCAAGGATGATAGTTCGCGAGGTGTGCGGGAGAATATATGAACCTGCGATGTAAGGTCCACTCAAAAGTAAAGGAACAACCCACCATTTCTCATCTTTGGAATTACGGGGAGTAGTATTGTTGCCCGAATGCCAATCAATATCTTGCATAAGCAATTTGTCAAAAGATCAACGTTATCATTCTTTTTCAAAGAGCACCCCAAATGAGACTTATCATTTCTCATATTTATAACGAGTAATTCGCAAAGAAATTGTCCACGGTATACTTCTCTCAGTAGCTATTTGTAAATCTACAAACCTAGGATCCTAACATTATCAGGATATAAAGATCCTTTACCAGCGCCACGATGGGCGAATTCAAGCATTAAACGGATGCAGTCGCCACTCAATTGATAGACAGCTCGCGAGAATTTCTCATGAGCAAGAATTTCATAGAATAATGGCAACTCGGATTGTACAAAGGAATGGGGAGTCCCGCGAGGAGTTGACCCAACAGATGAGATTATGATTTTATGATCATCACATTGATGATCGAAAAACAATTTTGCAGAAAGAATAGATGAAGATCCTTGATCGGGAATAGTTGATAAAGTGAAACCCTTTTCCTGTAATTTCTTTTGAACATCAATAAAAGGAGGAGTGTATGAACGACCAAGTGAAGCCATTGCTAGAAGTATGGGAATGGATAATTGCAGATCAAAAGAATGAGAAAGAAGTAGAAGAATTATGGTAGCAGAAGCGCAAATTGCGGAAGGAGAGAGAGAGTTGAAGAATATTTGCAGAAGGAAAGTAAAAAAGAAGAAAAAAGGAGTGGGGAAACTATTTATAGAGAGAAAGAATCTTCGGAAAATAAACGCATTTAATGCGAGATGGGACGTGAATGGTTAAGAATAAGTAGTTGAAAGAGACGTGTCAAGAAAAGAGTGGAAGAAGAAACACCCGTAATAAATCCCGCACATGAATAAAACGAGCAAAAATGAACAATGGCGAGGTAAAGATGAGTGGTTGCGGCATTCTAAAATATTGTTCTCATGACATTCTCTTCTTCGCAGAGAATACATGAGAAGAGTAAAGATGTAGGATCAGAATATCGCGACACCAATACTTTGCGAGAGTAATAAATGATAACATTGCGAAGGTGTCGCAAGGAAATAATTTAAATGACGCATCGGATGACGACATCCAGAGTATGAGAAAAGTGTGAAAGCTTGGCGATATTTAGGAGTGTTGCGAAGTCTAATACTTATATACTTGCGACGCTTCGCGAAGGATTCCCGAAAATAAAGGATAGCTTAGCTGTCATCCACTATGTAATACCCTATATAAAGGGTCGAGTAAGTCTGTTGTAAGAGAGATCTTTTCGAATGGTTAAGCAAGTCATTAAGAGAGAGAAAACAGAGAGTAATTGTAATTGCTTTGGTTTTGTTCTAATTGTATTTGTAAACATTTCAAGAAAATAATCAATCAAGTTCAAAGTTAATCATCTTTCACATAGTTATTCACGTTAAATCTAATGAGGGGTGTAGTGTGGGAAATCCAGCAACTACAATTAAGTTATGTATTTTGGTTTAATTATAAAGTTATGTATTTTAATTTAAGTTAATGAGCGAAACTTATTTAAGTAGACTCCAACAACATTTCAAATTAATCAGCTTTTCATTTCAAACTACGCCTAGGCCCTGTCGCGCAGGCCATAACTTCCACGATGTGCCATAATGATGCTACTTACCGGGCCTTAAAGCTAGGCAATTGCACGTTCATTTTCCCTTGCAAGCATTCCCGTAAAGCATGATTCATCTAACTTAGCTTCCACATTGTTCCAACTTACCCTTACTCTCTACGAAGGGTTTAAATCCATTGGGGTCTGCCGATGCATTATTTATGCATCACCGGCTCTCGAGTCCATTATAGGCATAAAACATGCCTTGAACTTGTCTATAGGCCATTGCAGGCTTATTTACAACTCTTTACTTAGATTAGGCATTGATGAAAGCATGCAATTATCTTGCTCGTTCCAATGCAATTATCTTGCTCGTTCCAAGGGTGCATCAATCACGCTCATGCCATACTTTCTTTAGGCTTATGCAAGCTCCACTAACTTGTGAAAAGACGAGGGTACCCAAATATACCTCAATCTAAAACTTTTCCACCTATAAGTCCTTTCTCCGAAAGTGATTGTTTATGGACCGAGTCGAGACAATACAACTAATCGGTTCACACTTCGTGTGATCGTCTATGGATACGAGATCGAGACAATACGACAACAAGATAACTTGCGTGATTGACTATGGATACAAGATCGAGACAATACAACCACGAAGTATGTTTACTTGATAATAGGTTCGGACTTAACCAAACACAATAGGATTGCTATCAAGTAAATATGAATTAACGTTTGTGTAATTTACTTTAAATTATAATAAGAAAATTATAATTGCAGAAAATAAAAGTAAATGACACAACAAGATTTTGTTAACGAGGAAACTGCAAATGCAGAAAAACCCCGGGACCTTGTCCAGAATTGAACACTCTCAGGATTAAGCCGCTATACAAAATATAAACCAAATTTGTATAGTTGAGACCAAGCAACTAAATCTATAGTTCACCTAGTTCCGTCTGTATCCCTGCGCATCCAACTTGCAATAAGTCACGCACTTGGAACAATTCCTTTGGTTCGTATTCCAAACAATAAAGGAACAACAAATATGTTCGGCAAAAACTCATTTCAATCAAGTGATATGAGTTTGACAAAAGGCTCTTCCGTTTATCCCAATAAACTCCTTTGTCATGCCCTTAGATCTATTTTTTCAACAGCTACCAAAGTATTGTTAAGATTATGCAATCAATACTTTTAATCACAAAGAATTGTATTTATTCCGATCTACTCAACTAATCAATCAAATATATTACAAAGATAAACCGATTATAGTTGGATCCTTTTCCAGCCGAAACAAATTTCGTGCACACCAAAGATTATGAACCCATATCAAAAATCTTCTTCGATCTTCAATAAACACCTGCACACAATCAACTTAAATCTCTTGTGATCAATCACACACAAACGGAGTCTGTTATCAATGGATTATCACAAGACATCTTTAGATCTACAAACAGTCTAAAGATCCCCGTCGAAACTTCGATCTAGTTTGAGTGAATCTTATATCAGAAAAGAAGATTCTCAAGCATAAACAAACTAGGTGCAATCAAAGTTCAAAAACCGTTAGTCAATCAAATCAATCGAAAACTAATAATAAACTGTAATAATTTCCCACCAACGGTACTCGTAGAGCTTCCCGATCCCAAAGAAGTCTTTTGATCGCTATCGTAAGCGACACAAATATAATTACACTTTCTTACTATTCAAAATATAAATATAGCAAGGGCAAGAAAGGATCGATCCCACAGAGAGGTCTAGGTTGTCGAATTGTTATGGTTTCCTATATACAGCACCCGGAAGAATTTCTGATTGTGTAAATAAAAATAAACAAAAAGCAAATAAAGTATGCAAATCAAGGATGGGAAAATATTGGATAAAGGTTTCATCTTCAATTGCAAACAAGTTTATGAATGTATGAATAGAATTCGTATTTAATCTCGCTATCATCAAAAGCCATAGAATACCTTATTGCAAGAATACTCCGTAAATTTCCAAAGTTATCGACACACACATTAGGGCTGCGTATGTGAATTCTACCTAAAGAATAACCTAACGCCTTGCGCTAATCAAGTTCAATTCTAGGAGCATTAAGTTTCGAAATAGGCTAATCAATGCAATTGAAATACATTGCGCAAACAATTCAACAAAGGTCAATTTCTACATATGACTTCGAGGATGTATCACTACAAACCCTAATCATATCATGCTACTAGTATTCAAGGTTATCGCTCGATGAAAACCCTAAAATAGCTATAGATATGGATGTGAGTTCAATCAATTCTAGACTCGACTAAACAAACATTCAATCATATTGCAATCCATCAATCATGCAATTATTATAACCCGTAGAAATCAAACGATAATATTGAGAGAAAACTAATTCATAAAAATCATAACTTGGTTGCAAAATCCAACTACATCTTCAACCAATAATAAAAACTTAGTTACTTGTGTTTTTGGAAATCATCATAGAAAGTTTAGAAGAACCTATCATGTGAAACCCTAGACAAAAGTATGAGTTCTCCCTAATGGAGATATCCCTAGGTTTAGAGAAAAGTTCTATTTATATGCTTTTCTCCCCATAAGGATACTTTCCCAAAATTGGTCAAGTCTTCTCCAAACCCGTCTCAAATTCGTCCACCAAGCCCATGTGTGAAAATAAGTCTCTGGAATTTTGGGTCCAAAACTGGTCGCCGGATTGCTGACGTCATCGCCGGAATCCGGTCACCGACCGCCGGAATCCGTCGCCGGAAAATTTGTCTCAGGCTACCTTTTGTCATCAGAAACTGTCACCAGCGAGTGCACGCTCCAGCAGCTCATCTCCATATCCCCCGCAATTCAAACAATCACAAAATACCATCCAAACCAATTCCTCATTTCTTGCGAAAACGCGCCCAAAAGCGTGATGCGTAGCTCATATGTCCGGCCGTCGATTCTTGCATCCGACTCATACCCCCCTCGCGATTCACTGAAATATTGCGATCGACACTTTAACCTCTGAAATCCGGCTACCGGAACTATGCTCGCCGGCTTACCAATTTCGCTCCGTTTTCGCACTGCGGCTTTGGTTGTATCTATTCCACTGCTGCGATTATGGTTCATTCAAACACATTCATTCATGGCAAGCACCAACAATTCAGCCATACTAACTCTTCCCAGTATTCTGAGCTGCGACCACAGACCTCATCATTTCCGCCATAGCGCCGGTGAGTCTCCCCATAACAAGATCAACACCGAACTAAGCCATGTATTGCACTTCACCTATTCAGCCCATAACCAACCTGGAATGACAACACCAACTCCCATTCGCACTGAGCGCAACTCATTCAACTCAATTCCACGACATTTTGAATTGTAGTGCAATTGTCGACCTATTTCGGATCCTTGTCTTCCCCAATTGAGATTAAAATCCATATTCGAAATAACCCGACTTCTCAACCACCATCGACCACCATTACACTTTAATACCACCAAGCTCATCATCACCATTATCTGCATCTTTAGTTGCGCCGGTAAATCCACCTCCAATCTCAACTCTCTCTCGGCTCGGACCACCACCATCCGCGGTTCAAGTTCGCGTGTTCGCCACTTCATCCATCTACGGCCTTTAATGAAGCTCTAGTAATCGCGGACCCAGCTTGCAAGATACAAGACATCCAAATTACGCTTTAATTCTCCAACTGCATACAATAGCAAGACCATCTCGCAAACACCACTCATTACTGCTTCAAGATCCTCTGCAATCTTGGTCCATCGCAGCTCAAACAACGCCAGCCACTAGCCCTTTAAATCGCACTCGATTACGCCATCGCTGAACTAACTCGAGTGATTGTGACACCCAGCTCATTGCACTTCGCATTTCACAACACCTGCTCCACCTCATTCCATTCTCTTTTGCCACTCTCCATTCGACACGCCATGTAACCATCAGATAGATCGAGTCTCGACAAAGAATTCAACAAAGACCGATATCTACCGTAACTCTGCAACTGAGCTCACGAACTCAAACAAGCCATTCTACCCTTCATTCACTCTGCCACGATTCACATCCCCGACCACCGACCTCGCACCAAATACCACCGGAACCCATGGTAAACCGGTCTTCATAAGCACCTTCATAACCTTTGCTACTTCTTCTTAGCTTCTCTCTCGGCTGAATCAACTTCAAAACCCACGAACTCTTGGCAATGCTAGTTCGGGCATTATCACAAGCATCTTGTATGCCGATCTTTGTTAACTCCATTTTAAGCTTGCTGGAGGACTCCTTAGTTCGTTTGCTCCTTCCCCTGTACACCAAACCATTCCTCCATGCCGAATTATAGTCGAATCCGTGTCATAATTCGAAAACCCATCCTTAATTTCTTCGCAAAGAACCCATCTAAGCCCTTGTTCTCTCTTGGCCTATAACCTGCAGACAATTCCAACTTCAATTTCTTCTTCTCTGTGTTGTCTTGTCTTCTTAGCTATTTGAACACATGAAGAACTCCTCAAATCTTCTTCTCTCCATGAATTTCTCGAATCACCACCAACCCGTCATTTTATTCTTCAATTGCCGTGTTGAATGCAGGACCACTGATTTCATTTCTTCTCCAATCAACCTTCAACGACCGCAATCGACGAGAAAGCTTGCTGATTCCTATTCAACTCTCGGTCTCTCTTTACTCACTTGTTCATTTCGATCTCTTGTATTCTCGGAATAGTGGTGCCGCCATAACCTATCTGAGTTCGGGAAAGAATGATTGAGAAATCACTCTCAATTCCAGGTGCTGATAGTAACCAAAACCTCTATAAGCACCCCAAGAATGGATACGGGCCACCCAGTGGTACCCCTTAGAGTTTGACTACCCCTTATCCTTGGCCAAGCTCCCATTAGCACTTGCTCGTGAAATGATCATTGCGCCCTTTACGCTCGAAATGGACGCTTTCTTCTTCTTTTTCTCAAATGACTCCAAAACACCTAATAAATCAAAAACACGCGTAAAGTACATAATTCACAAGAAAAATAGCAAAGAAAGCGTAACTACTAGATAGTAAATACGGTGTATTCTACACCTATCGATTCCCCACACTTAGACTTTGCTAGTCCTCGAGCAAATCAAACAAAACAATAAAATACAACAACTCCGTGTCGTCGAGGCTACGGTTAATTTTAGCATAAATAACAAGCCTTTAAACCCCTAGGTGTCCCTAGTGGACGAGTTATAGTCTCGTGAAGGTTTACAAGAGGTATACCTACAAAACCTATATTTCAAACTCCGTCTATTTGTGACAAATCAGTGAATGAATCCAAATTGACTACAGGAGGAGATACCTTGCAAATTCAATTCATATATTAGTAAATAAACTCTAATTAGATAGTCGAACAAGCCACAATACTCGGAAACTAACAAACCACAATCACAATGAAAAGATAAAGAAGATGGATATAGATGTAGATGTTGGCGAATATTCACAAGTGTTCGATGTTTCCCATATCTGTCTCAAGGTCACTTGCTAAGATGAACCTAATCCTATTGGATTGAGCTACTTCGTCTTGAATGCTACATCAAATCAATTGGCATATACAAGGGAACCAAGAGTGACTTTATTCAACACAATAATAATTTCTTCTCTTTTTTTTTGATTGGATCAAACTGGATCCAATTTCTTTTTTTTTTTTTTTTTTTTTATGATTAGATCTTTTGGATCCAAGCGCATGCTTCTTGTCGACAAGTACATGATAGTTGCCTTGGATCCCGCATTCCACGCTTGTTTAGGCGACGGAGACGGGGACTACGTTTCACACATACTGCTATTCCCAAGTGTCTTTTTATTCCGTTTTGGTCTAATTGATCGGTCCTTTTTTTTTCTTTTTTTTTTTTTTATATATTTTTTCATTTTTTTTTTTCTTTTGTAGTCTTTTTTTCATGTAACTCAACCACTCTATTTCATCCTAGCAGTAATAACACGTCGATTTTTAGTGACCCACCAAAGCACTTAGAGAACAATAGATAAATATGAAAAAAATAAAAATAGAATGCGATATGGTGATATTCCGAGATATGGTAACAACTATCATGTTAATTTGTGATTTCGAGCTATATTCTTCCCTTTTAGTTAATTGGTTCCTCAACTCCTGCATTCAAAATGGTTCCATCCACTAATGGTGTCAAAAACAAACATATAAATGCTATCAAAATTTGATCGCTATCGTAAGCGACACAAATATAATTACACTTTCTTACTATTCAAAATATAAATATAGCAAGGGCAAGAAAGGATCGATCCCACAGAGAGGTCTAGGTTGTCGAATTGTTATGGTTTCCTATATACAAGACACCTAAGAATTTGATTGTGTAAATAAAAATAAACAAAAAGCAAATAAAGTATGCAAATCAAGGATGGGAAAATATTGGATAAAGGTTTCATCTTCAATTGCAAACAAGTTTATGAATGTATGAATAGAATTAGGTATTTAATCTCGCTATCATCAAAAGCCATAGAATACCTTATTGCAAGAATACTCAGTAAATTTCCAAAGTTATCGACACACACATTAGGGGTGCGTATGTGAATTCTACCTAAAGAATAACCTAACGCCTTGCGCTAATCAAGTTCAATTCCTAGGAGCATTAAGTTTCAGAAATAGGCTAATCAATGCAATTGAAATACATTGCGCAAACAATTCGAACAAAGGTCAATTTCTACATATGACTTCGAGGATGTATCACTACAAACCCTAATCATATCATGCTACTAGTATTCAAGGTTATCGCTCGATGAAAACCCTAAAATAGCTATAGATATGGATGTGAGTTCAATCAATTCTAGACTCGACTAAACAAACATTCAATCATATTGCAATCCATCAATCATGCAATTATTATAACCCGTAGAAGTCAAACGATAATATTGAGAGAAAACTAATTCATAAAAATCATAACTTGGTTGCAAAATCCAACTACATCTTCAACCAATAATAAAAACTTAGTTACTTGTGTTTTTGGAAATCATCATAGAAAGTTTAGAAGAACCTATCATGTGAAACCCTAGACAAAAGTATGAGTTCTCCCTAATGGAGATATCCCTAGGTTTAGAGAAAAAGTTCTATTTATATGCTTTTCTCCCCATAAGGATACTTTCCCAAAATTGGTCAAGTCTTCTCCAAACCCGTCTCAAATTCGTCCACCAAGCCCATGTGTGAAAATAAGTCTCTGGAATTTTGGGTCCAAAACTGGTCGCCGGATTTGCTGACGTCATCGCCGGAATCCGGTCACCGACCGCCGGAATCCGTCGCCGGAAAATTTGTCTCAGGCTACCTTTTGTCATCAGAAACTCACACCCGGCCGAGTGCACGCTCCCAGCAGCTCATCTCCATATCCCTGCAATTCAAACAATCACAAAATACCATCCAAACCAATTCCTCATTTCTTGCGAAACGCCCAAAAGCGTGATGCGTAGCTCATATGTCCGGCCGTCGATTCTTGCATCCGACTCATACCCCCCTCGCGATTCACTGAAATATTGCGATCGACACTTTAACCTCTGAAATCCGGCTACCGGAACTATGCTCGCCGGCTTACCAATTTCGCTCCGTTTTCGCACTGCGGCTTTGGTTGTATCTATTCCCTGCACAGTTATGGTTCATTCAAACACATTCATTCATGGCAAGCACCAACAATTCAGCCATACTAACTCTTCCCAGATTACAGTGCGACACACCTCATCATTTCCGCCATAGCGCCGGTGAGTCTCCCCATAACAAAGATCAACACCGAACTAAGCCATGTATTGCACTTCACCTATTCACCCATAACCAACCTGGAATGACAACACCAACTCCCATTCGCACCCAGGCGCAACTCATTCAGCTCAATTCCTGACACTGAATTGCAGCTGCAATTGTCAGCCTATTTCAGATCCTTGTCTTCCCTGAATTGAGATTAAAATCCATATTCGAAATAACCCAGCTTCTCAACCACCATCGACCACCATTACACTTTAATACCACCAAGCTCATCATCATCGGCTATCTCGCATCTTTAGTTGCGCGGTAAATCCACCTCAATCTCAACTCTCTCTCAACTCGGACCACCACCATCCATGAGTTCAAGTTCGCGTGTTCGCCACTTCATCCATCTGACCTTAGCGAAGCTCTTCCAGTAATCGCAGCCCAGCTGCAAGATACAAACACATCCGACACCTTCGCTTTAATTCTCCAACTGCATACAATAGCAAGACCATCTCAAAACACCACTCATTACTGCTTCAAGATCCTCTGCAATCTTGATCCATCGCAAGCTCAAACAACGCCCGACCACTAGCCCCGAAGCGCACTCGATTCTGCCACTGCGAACTAACTCAGGTGATTGTGACCTGTAGCTCATTGCACTTCGCATTTCACAACACCTGCTCCACCTCATTCCATTCTACTGCCACTCTCCATTCAACTTGCCATGTAACCATTGTATAGATCAGTCTCGACAAAGAACTTCAACAAAGACCGAGTATCTCACACCGTAACTCCGCAACCCGAGCTACGAACTCAAACAAGCCATTCTACCCTTCATTCACTCTGCCCACGTTCACATCCCCAGCCACCGACCTGCACCAAATACCACCAGAACCCATGGTAAACCCGTCTTCATAAGCACCTTCATAACACCTTACTTCTTCTTAGCTTCTCTCACTGAACCCGAACTTCAAAACCCACCCGAACTCTTGGCAATGCTAGTTCGGGCATTATCACAAGCATCTTGTATGCCGAATCTTATTAACTCCATTTTAAGCTTGCTTGGAGGACTCCTTAGTTATTGCTCCTTCCCCGTACACCAAACCATTCCTCCATGCCTGAATTATAGTCGAAATCCGTGTCATAATTCGAAAACCCATCCTTAATTTCTTCAAAGAACCCATCTAAGCCCTTGTTCTCTCTTGGCCTATAACTGCAGACAATTCCAACTTCAATTTCTTCTTCTCTGTTGTCTTGTCTTCTTAGCTATTTGAACACATGAAGAACTCCTCAAATCTTCTTCTCTCCATGAATTTCTCGAATCACCACCAACCCGTCATTTTATTCTTCAATTGCCGTGTTGAACAGACCCTGATTTCATTTCTTCTCCAATCAACCTTCAACGACCGCAACTGACGAGAAAGCTTGTGATTCCTATTCAACTCTCGGGTCTCTCTTTACTCACTTGTTCATTTCGATCTCTTGTATTCTCGGAATAGTGGTGCCGCCATAACCTATCGAGTTCGGGAAAGAATGATTGAGAAATCACTCTCAATTCAGTCTTTGGTAGTAACCAAAACCTCTATAAGCACCCCAAGAATGGATACGGGCCACCCAAAGGGTACCCCTTAGAGTTTGACTACCCCTTATCCTTGGCCAAGCTCCCATTAGCACTTGCTCGTGAAATGATCATTGCGCCCTTTTACGCTCGAAATGGACGCTTTCTTCTTCTTTTGCTCAAATGACTCCAAAACACCTAATAAATCAAAAACACGCGTAAAGTACATAATTCACAAGAAAAATAGCAAAGAAAGCGTAACTACTAGATAGTAAATACGGTGTATTCTACACCTATCAGATTCCCCCACACTTAGACTTTGCTAGTCCTCGAGCAAATCAAACAAAACAATAAAATACAACAACTCCGTGTCGTCGAGGCTACGGTTAATTTTAGCATAAATAACAAGCCTTTAAACCCCTAGGTGTCCCTAGTGGACGAGTTATAGTCTCGTGAAGGTTTACAAGAGGTATACCTACAAAACCTATATTTCAAACTCCGTCTATTTGTGACAAATCAATGAATGAATCCAAATTGACTACAGGAGGAGATACCTTGCAAATTCAATTCATATATTAGTAAATAAACTCTAATTAGATAGTCGAACAAGCCACAATACTCGGAAACTAACAAACCACAATCACAATGAAAAGATAAAAGAAGATGGATATAGATGTAGATGTTGGCGAATATTCACAAGTGTTCGATGTTTCCCATATCATGTCTCAAGGTCACTTTGCTAAGATGAACCTAATCCTATTGGATTGAGCTACTTAAATCTTGAATGCTACATCAAATCAATTGGCATATACAAGGGAACCAAGAGTGACTTTATTCAACACAATAATAATTTCTTCTCTTTTTTTTTTTTTTATGATTGGATCAAACTCGGATCCAATTTCTTTTTTTTTTTTTTTTTTTTAGACGGCATGATTAGATCTTTTGGATCCAAGCGCATGCTTCTTGTCAGCAAGTACATGATAGTTGCCTTGGATCCTGCATTCCACGCTTGTTTAGGCGACGGAGACAGGGACTACGTTTCACACATACTGCTATTCCCAAGTGTCTTTTTATTCCGTTTTGGTCTAATTGATCGGTCCTTTTTTTTTCTTTTTCTTTTTTTATATATTTTTTCATTTTTTTTTTCTTTTGTAGTCTTTTTTTCATGTAACTCAACCACTCTATTTCATCCTAGCAGTAATAACACGTCGATTTTTAGTGACCCACCAAAGCACTTAGAGAACAATAGATAAATATGAAAAAAATAAAAATAGAATGCGATATGGTGATATTCCGAGATATGGTAACAACTATCATGTTAATTTGTGATTTCTGAGCTATATTCTTCCCTTTTAGTTAATTGGTTCCTCAACTCCTGCATTCAAAATGGTTCCATCCACTAATGGTGTCAAAAACAAACATATAAATGCTCCCCCACACTTAAACTTCACATTGTCCTCAATGTGTAAAACCGAAAGTTCTGAATTCTGACGTAACAGCAGATAAAACGCAAAAACTGTGCAAATTGGTAAGGAATTTGGAAAAACTCCATTTCACAAAAGTTGTTCACCTACGTGTTTTCTACACAGTGTCAAAATTTCACAGTGTTTCAATAAACGGTCTGACAGTTATGGTCTCTGGACTGAACTACGCGCAGTCTGAAGTTTTCTGACGAAAAGGTATTCGTCATAATTCTCTTCTAAGATAGATTACGGACTCAATGAAATTAAACATGGGGATGCAAATATGATATGAAAACAGTAAAAAAAAAAAAAAATAAACAAAATAAAAAAAAAATAAAAAGCAAAAAGATAAGAGATACAAAACCGGTGGGTTGCCTCCCACTAAGCGCTTGTTTTATAGTCGACGGCCCGACCTAGCTTCTCGTAAGATTCATTCCCCGTACACCAATAATCGGAAAAGTTGAGGATCCGTCCATAGAAACTGTTTTGCAAACACTAACTTCACACAAATATTAGTAATATAAAGCAAAAGTGAAGCTATGAACCGATAAAAGCTTCCCCCACACTTATTCTTGGCCACACTTGGAAGTGTATAAAGAATATAGAAGTCGGGCACTTCCACGGTTTCTTGTTCCATAACCTGCATAGTATGAGAATCAAGTATCTCTAATGGCGGAAAACGAGAAACAAAGTCATTCAACAATATTCTCGAAGCACATACATTCAAACCAATAAGAGGTAAAGGAGAAGAAACAATATGCAAAGGGTTAGATAAACCTTGCACAATCTCTTGTATCACGGAATCCTCTTCATCCTTGAAAAACTCAAGTGAATTATTCACCTCTTGTATATCATGGTCCTCTATCAAACCTTGCAACCATTCTTCGTCCGTTTCTGCCGTAACCAAAGTCTCGACATAAACATCATCATTACAATTATTTGCAAGCTCAATTGGGTCTTCCACAATATTGGTCATAACGGTCTCATTCTCAACATACTCCTCTTTATTAGACTCACACCTTGTTGCAAAGAAGTTGTGTAACACACTAGTTTCATCATACTCAATTACCTTTTGAATAGGTGGTTGATCATTATAAAGATCAATAATTGAGTCAACTACACTAATGTCATCAAATATCTCCAAAGGTTGGTCCTTTTTAACACATTCATCTTCGTCTTCATCTTCAGACTCACCATAATAAGAATCGTCGTCGGTTTCCCAACCCTTATCACGACGTCGTTTAAGTTCCATATGAATGGTCCTACTAATTTCATCGACTAGCTCTTCCGAGGCTCCATCATCTTCCAACTTGTATAATTTACTGCGTAAGTTTCCGACGTTCACACGCTTACCACCATTGACTACAATATGTTCTCTTTCCCATGACTCTTCCCTTTGAATGGGTAAATGATCATAACTACGATCTGAAGTCGGGTAAGAAGAAATATTCCAAAATTGTTTTGTGCGACGTTCTCTCTATCACGGTCAAGTTGGTCTAGCCTTTGTTGCATGTCTTGTAATCCATTCAAAATCGCATACAACTCGAATAAAGCCAATTAGATGTAGAATTATCCCACCTAGGTGCTTGACTTACATACCCACTACAAGGTTGTTGTTGGTATGTATGAAAATCACCATAAGGTTCTCTAGGATATGCATCATAGCCAATAAATTGGTTTTGATTGCATCCCATAGATGGTGGGCAATTTTCATAGTGTTGAGGAGGTTGAAAATCATATCCATTGCTCCAATATGCTCCTTCCATAGAAATAAGCACCTGAAATAATTCCCAAACCAAGGTTAAAACCCTAGAAAATAAGAAAAAAATAAAAAATAAAAATAAAACAAAAACTAAATACAAAAATAAGAAACCAAAACAATTAACAACCGCTGCCTCCCTCCAAGAATCCCAAAATTTGATCGCTATCGTAGCGTCAAAATAAATTACACTTTCTTACTATTCAAAATATAAATATAGCAAGGGCAAGAAAGGATCGATCCCACAGAGAGGTCTAGGTTGTCGAATTGTTCGCTATCGTAAGCGACAGAATACCTTATTGCAAGAATACTCCGTAAATTTCCAAAGTTATCGACACACACATTAGGGCTGCGTATGTGAATTCTACCTAAAGAATAACCTAACGCCTTGCGCTAATCAAGTTCAATTCCTAGGAGCATTAAGTTTCAGAAATAGGCTAATCAATGCAATTGAAATACATTACGCAAACAATTCGAACAAAGGTCAATTTCTACATATGACTTCGAGGATGTATCACTACAAACCCTAATCATATCATGCTACTAGTATTCAAGGTTATCGCTCGATGAAAACCCTAAAATAGCTATAGATATGGATGTGAGTTCAATCAATTCTAGACTCGACTAAACAAACATTCAATCATATTGCAATCCATCAATCATGCAATTATTATAACCCGTAGAAATCAAACGATAATATTGAGAGAAAACTAATTCATAAAAATCATAACTTGGTTGCAAAATCCAACTACATCTTCAACCAATAATAAAAACTTAGTTACTTGTGTTTTTGGAAATCATCATAGAAAGTTTAGAAGAACCTATCATGTGAAACCCTAGACAAAAGTATGAGTTCTCCCTAATGGAGATATCCCTAGGTTTAGAGAAAAAGTTCTATTTATATGCTTTTCTCCCCATAAGGATACTTTCCCAAAATTGGTCAAGTCTTCTCCAAACCCGTCTCAAATTCGTCCACCAAGCCCATGTGTGAAAATAAGTCTCTGGAATTTTGGGTCCAAAACTGGTCGCCGGGATTTGTTTGACGTCATCGCCGGAATCCGGTCACCGATCACGGAATCCGTCGGGAAAAATTTGTCTCGGCTACCTTTTGTCATCGAAGTCACACCAGCGAGTGCACGCTCCCGACAGCTCATCTCCATATCCTGCAATTCAAACAATCACAAAATACCATCCAAACCAATTCCTCATTTCTTGCGAAAACGCCCAAAAGCGTGATCGTAGCTCATATGTCCCATCGCGATTCTTGCATCCGACTCATACCCCCTCGCGATTCACCGAAATATTGCGATCGACACTTTAACCTCTGAAATCCGCTACCGGAACTATGCTCGCGGCTTACCAATTTCGCTCCGTTTTATATTTGCGCTTTGGTTGTATCTATTCCCCGCACGATTATGGTTCATTCAAACACATTCATTCATGGCAAGCACCAACAATTCAGCCATACTAACTCTTCCCACAGATTCTAAATGCGACACGACCTCATCATTTCCGCCATAGCGCCGGTGAGTCTCCCATAACAACATCAACACCGAACTAAGCCATGTATTGCACTTCACCTATTCACCCATAACCAACTTTGGAATGACAACACCAACTCCCATTCGCACCAGACCGCAACTCATTCGGCTCAATTCCACGACCTTTGAATTGCAGCTGCAATTGTCGACCTATTTGAGATCCTTGTCTTCCCCTGAATTGAGATTAAAATCCATATTGAAATAACCCAACTTCTCAACCACCATCGACCACCATTACACTTTAATACCACCAAGCTCATCATCACTCTGGCTATCTCGCATCTTTAGTTGCGCCGGTAAATCCACCTCCAATCTCAACTCTCTCTCGTTCTCAGACCACCACCATCCGCAGTTCAAGTTCGCGTGTTCGCCACTTCAGTCCATCTACAGCCTTAACTGAAGCTCTAGTAATCGCAGCCCAGCTGCAAGATACAGCACATCCAGCTTCTGCTTTAATTCTCCAGCTGCATACAATAGCAAGACCATCTCGCAAACACCACTCATTCTTGCTTCAAGATCCTCTGCAATCTTGATCCATCGCAGCTCAAACAACGCCAGACCACTAGCCCGAAACGCACTCGATTACGCCCACTGCCGAACTAACTCGGGTGATTGTGACACCTGCTCATTGAACTTCGCATTTCACAACACCTGCTCCACCTCATTCCATTCTCTTTGCCACTCTCCATTCGACACGCCATGTAACCCTTTGTATAGATCGGTCTCGACAACAACTTCAATCAAGACCGATATCTACCGTAACCTCGCAACCCGAGCTCGAAACTCAAACAAGCCATTCTACCCTTCATTCACTCGCCACAGTTCACATCCCCAGCCACGACTTGCACCAAATACCACCAGAACCCATGGTAAAACCGGTCTTCATAAGCACCTTCATAACTGCTACTTCTTCTTAGCTTCTCTCGGCTGAACCGAACTTCAAAACCCACCGGAACTCTTGGCAATGCTAGTTCGGGCATTATCACAAGCATCTTGTATGCCGGATCTTTATTAACTCCATTTTAAGCTTGTTTGGAGGACTCCTTAGTTATTTGCTCCTTCCCCGTACACCAAACCATTCCTCCATGCAGAATTATAGTCGAATCCGTGTCATAATTCGAAAACCCATCCTTAATTTCTTCGCAAAGAACCCATCTAAGCCCTTGTTCTCTCTTGGCCTATAATCGCAGACAATTCCAACTTCAATTTCTTCTTCTTCTGTGTTGTCTTGTCTTCTTAGCTATTTGAACACATGAAGAACTCCTCAAATCTTCTTCTCTCCATGAATTTCTCGAATCACCACCAACCCGTCATTTTATTCTTCAATTGCCGTGTTGAACAGGACCACGATTTCATTTCTTCTCAATCAACCTTCAACGACCGCAAATCGACGAAAGCTTGCTGATTCCTATTCAACTCTCGTGTCTCTCTTTACTCACTTGTTCATTTCGATCTCTTGTATTCTCGGAATAGTGGTGCCGCCATAACCTATCGAGTTCGGGAAAGAATGATTGAGAAATCACTCTCAATTCAGTGTTTGGTAGTAACCAAAACCTCTATAAGCACCCCAAGAATGGATACGGGCCACCCAAAGGTACCCCTTAGAGTTTGACTACCCCTTATCCTTGGCCAAGCTCCCATTAGCACTTGCTCGTGAAATGATCATTGCGCCCTTTACGCTCGAAATGGACGCTTTCTTCTTCTTTTGCTCAAATGACTCCAAAACACCTAATAAATCAAAAACACGCGTAAAGTACATAATTCACAAGAAAAATAGCAAAGAAAGCGTAACTACTAGATAGTAAATACGGTGTATTCTACACCTATCATCTTTAAAACGAGCGGTCATAAGAGATTTCGCCTAATTAGGTTACTTTTCTCTCCGAATAGATGGCTCCACCAGTAACAACACAACAAGGTAGTTTTGCTGGCTCTGAGGATTACTTTGCTCGAAATGCAAACTTCAATATTTATAGACCAAGGAAGTTTGGACACCAAGGAATTTCCAAAACCGAAAATATTCTCAAGATATGCAATATATTTCCAAATTCAGTTTCCATAATTCCTGGAAATACTTTGTCCAAATATTGACCGAAATCTCGGTAGAAAATCTCCAATTAGTAAATGCACATTACCAATTTTTATTTTCTAAAGATATGCATTTTAATTGCTGGAAATTAAAAGCATATAATCTAAAAACCTTAATTAAAGATTCTCAATTTATTTCGATCCGGGATTCTCCTTTAGCTATTAAGGAATATCTTTGAACAATAAAAGATAAGCGTTACTGCACATGTTCAAAGTATGTCGACATCTTTACTTTGTAAATCCTTTTTCATATTTACAATCTTGGAACCGATTTGCCACACTTCCAAACGAGTTTAGAATTGGTTCATCTGACTTCCCAGAACTATGTGATTGATTATCCTATCAAATCACCAATCATGGGTTTCACGGTTCTACCAAAAAAAGTTTCGGTTCTACCTCCATGTGGGTACTAAAATTAGTCATGCTAGTTACCAAAACTTGGTTCACTAGGTACTAGGATCTGTTCTCACATACATATGGTATCTAACTTGTATTTGTTGCACATGTTCATAGGATCGGTTCCCCAATTACTAAACACGTGTTGCACCTCTTACAAGGATCGATTCCCATTTTGTGATCGGTTGCACCTCTTACTAGGATCGGTTACTCAATGTCTAGAGTTGGTCATACCAATTACAACAAATCGATCATACCATCTCAGGTGATTACTTAAGATCGGTTTCACTAATAAAAGTCATACCAATATAAAAGTCAGGCCTTGTGAATAGTTTTACCAAGATACATAAACAAGTTATGAGTGGTTATACTAAACACACATATTGGTAATACAAATATTTGCAATGAATAACAAATACCAATAAGCCTAGCGATTTCCCTTTCGATTCACAAAATAAGTTTATGAATGTACTTCCTTTAAACGAATGTAAAACATTGTTTCCTAGGACTAAATCTTCACCCATACCCATACATAATCACAAAAGCATTCATACGATTATGTCGATGTCTTATATACGAAGTTCAAAAGATAAGCGTTATACTTCATATTGTATTCCTTAATACTATGTCTAGCTAGAGTATAATCATTCACGGCTTCGTAGTTATGTTTTCAATATGCGCGACTTGAAAGATACATTATGGAATGAAACATTTAAAGTCAAATATTACTAACCTCAAGTGGAAGGATGATATCTTCGTTGTATCTCCTTCTTCACATTCTTCAAGTCTTCACGTAATACTTGTAATGTCTCATATCCTAATACTTTCAAGCTAACCTATACGAAGTTGACTCTAGTAAATAATCAAACGACTCTTTAAATGAGTTTTAGTTCACTAAAATATGACAACCAAACTTGACATACCAATGCTTGGTGGGTTCAACCGAGCTATGCTCTAACAATCTCCCTATTTGTCAATTTTAGTGACAAAACTCTTACATCATATGGATAAACAAATTACAAGAATTCATTATACATACGCTTGATTCCCAAATTCAACAGCACAATAACCTGTATACATTCAATCCATAAATGTCGTTGTTGACATTATAATAACAAAGCTAATACTCCCCTAAAGGTAAGATAGGTAGATTTTCAATCCGTATGTCTTTGTTATTCCCTTATCAATATGATATGCTACTCCCCCTTAGTCTATGCTTTACTCTTTCGGTAGATATAACGTTTAAGCACCAATGTCCTTTCCTTAGTGATACCAAATCAATACAAATCAATATAAATATCACTTGTTTACTCCATATATTTCTCCCCTTTTTTGTCACAAAATGACAAAGGTACGAGCAAATAAAAGAACAAACCGAAAGGATCTTACAAATCTCAAAAGACTTGCAACCTATAAGAGTTAAGCACGAGGGTTCCACACACCATTTTTGATAACCAATATCAAAACCGAAACTATAAAGTAATTTTGTTTTGATATGTTATGAAGGAAACAATTGCCCGAAGAAATTTTCCCTAATAGTTTAGAAAACCAAAAAATCGACTAAGCACCTTAGTTCCTTTCCTAAACCGATTGCACAAATATAATCGCTTGTTCGATAAGACCAAAATAAAGATCAGAATTGACTCTATTTTTCTCATCAGGTTCTAATTATTCAAATAATAACTAAGACCTTTCACTTTTAAACAAAATAAGTACTAGGTTAGTTAACTAGCATTTCTTGTTAAGGCATTCAATTAGACTTGAATAACCGAAACCTCCACTTTGATAAGTTTAACTAAGATCAGAATTAACTTAGTTTCTCTTATCCGGAATCGAATTGGACTAAACAATTTATCCCGAAAACCTTTTCTTTTGTTAAGCCATAAACAATTCGTACAAACCAAATAAATCAACTTGCATAATTATTTACCTCAACCGGAAGCAATTGAAACAACATAGACATTAAAGTACCGCAATTGCACCAAAATTTTGTAAGCCTAAACAATTGATACCAAACAATAAATCAAGATAACAATAGTTTTTCTTAACCGAAACAATTGAATCACACACACATCCATACACAAATAATGGAATAAACATCAATTGTACCCCGAAATTTTGTTAAGCAAAAGTAATAAACATATGCAATAAACTCGGGCTTTTCTTAAACATGAAAACGATTAACTAACAAAGTCGTTACCTCAAATTCCTCATCCTATTCTCCTTTTTCCTTCGCATCTTTTGAACCGGTTTTAACTAATGCAACGCAAAATTTTAAACCCCGAAACTCATATGCTTTTATGCTAAACCAAAACGATTCAACATATTGTGACTTTTTCACATATTAGTTTCAATCAGAACCCCTTATGATCCTTTGGTAAAGCCTACCAAAATGGTCTAGAACTTAATCCTGCTAAACCAAAAAGTCACCCAAACCATAAGGGTTCACATCATATGAGATCGAATATTAAGGTTATGAAAACCGAAATCAAACATCCCATAAACATACATAGCAATAAGATAAAGCATTCAAGCACAGGCTATGTAAGCGAAAAACTATCACAAGAAAAATTATAAACTAATACTTTTATTCATAAATAATAGTTTTATTCATAATAGACCTTATACAATTATTGAAAGAAATAAAAAACTGATGTCTATTTTCTTTGGATTAAGTATTACAACAAATGACTTAATCTCAAGTGGTGCTCTTATTGTTAACTGGGGTTTCTTCAGTGTTCAAACTTTTGAAGCATGTCTCAAGAGACTTGTCTGCAACCACTTTCTGTTTTTCGAGATCTTTAATTTGAAGCTTCAAGTTTCCAAGTTCACTTTTCATCTCTTTTATTTTAACTTTTAGTTCACCCCGATCTTGAACCAAAGTAAAAAGATTTCCTATGAGTTCTTCAAACCCATGCAAGGTTGGATTTACCAATTGATCGATTCAACGCACAACCTGTGATATTTCAATTATATAACAAAATATAATGCGGAAAAGAAAAAACACAGACACCAGAAGTTTTGTTAACGAGGAAACCGCAAATGCAAAAAAAACCCGGGACCTAGTCCGTATTGAACACACACTGTATTAAGCCGCTATAGACACTAGCCTACTACAAACTAACTTTGGTCTGGACTGTAGTTGAACCCCGATCAATCTCACACTAATCCAAGGTACATTTGCGCTCCTTACGTCTATGATCCCAGCAGGATACTACGCACTTGATTCCCTTAGATGATCTCACCCACAACTAAGAGTTGCTACGACCCAAAGTCGAAGACTTTAATAAACAAATCTGTCTCTCCACCTGAGAAAGTCTACGAGAATAGATAAATATGTCACTCACAGAAATACCTACGAGTTTTGTTCCGTCTTTTGATAAATCAAGGTGAACATGAACCAATTGATATACCGAACTTATATTCCCGAAGAACATCCTATAAATATTAATCACCTCACAATAATCTTAATCGACTAGAGAAACAAGATATTGTGGAATCACAAACGATGAGACGAAGGTGTTTGTGACTAATTTTCTATCTTGCATATCGGAGAAATTAATCTCAAACCAAAATTACGATTGTAATCAATCACGATAGAAATAGCAAGATCAGATCACGCAACTACAGAGAAAATAGTTGGGTATGGCTTCACAATCCCAAGGAAATCTTTAAGTCATTAACCTACAGGGTCTCGATAAAAACCTAAGGTTAAAGGAGAATCAACTCTAGCTTATACAATTAGTATCACACATGAGGTGTGGGGATTAGGTTTCCCAGTTGCTAGAGTTCTTCTTTATATAGTCTCCAAATCAGGGTTTGCAATCTAAGCTACCTTGGTAACAAAATATTCAATATTCACCGTTAGATGAAAACCTGATTAGAGTCAAGCTAATATCTTTCAATCGTTATATCGAACTTAGCTTGTTATACACACATGAAATGTAACTTCATTTAGGTTTGAGTAACCGTACCTAAACGTGTACACTTAGTTGGTTCAACAATAGTTTACCAATGGTTAGCCATATGAGCACTTTCATATCAACCTTATTCATCTTCACCATAACTAGTTCAAATGACTCAAAAGAACTAGTTACAGAGTTGTTCAATTGCTCATATATCATAGAAGTATACAAGACACAATCGAAGCAAAAACAATTTTGATTCACTCGAATCGATTCATCAATATTATAACCACGGTTTGCATACATTGCATTCCTTAATTTATAAATGTCTTAGTTCACGAATAAACTGTTTTTAGAAAATAACCCATTTAAGTACGCATACCTGTACGCATACTTAAGTACCCGGACTGAGCTTGTTTTCAGTTCACAAACTCCAGTAGAAATTCACGGGATGTGAACTTCCGACATTACGCGTACAGGTACGCAGACTTATCTCCGGTCATCCTAAATCAGTAAAGTACGCATACTTTGGTTCAAGGGTTTTGGACTTACGTACACAAGTATGAATTCACATACAATGTTTATATCCAAACACGATTATATATTCTAAACTCTCATTTCAATCATTGAAACTTTCTTAGAGGATGTTATATAGTTGTTATTCACAAACTATTTTTCATCAAAGCGATTTTCAAGTTATTGAAATAATCAACATGACTTTTGTCACGAGTAAAGATGAACTTGGAAAAAGCGAAAGCTTACCAACACAATTTTCGAGAAATAGATAAACGATATAAACTCAGCTCGAAATAGCAAATGTGTATAATCGAAGTCTATTAGCAATACAACTTTTATCTCAAGATATGAGATAGAGTAGATAGACTTTTGAGTGATAGATAAGTTCAACTCTCCACATACCTTTTTGTCGATGAAGTTCCACCAGTTCCTTGAGTAGATATTCTTCTTTGCATGATGAACGATGTGGAGTCTAGAGCTCAACTACACTTACTATCCTAGTCCGAGACTTAGCTATAAGTAGACTAGAAATCAAGACTTATAGTTTTGGCAACTAAACTTGACAAACAAGCTTGAGATAGCAACACTTGCGAGTTTGACCAAGCAAAATCTAACAAACTTGTCCAATATTTTTCAAATCTCTCGATAGAAAATCTCCAATTAGTAAATGCACATTACTAAATTTTATTCTCTAAAGATATGCATTAATTGCTGGTAATTAAAGTATATAAACCCAAAAACCTTAATTAAATTATTCTTAATTTATTTCGGCACATGATCACCCTGAGTACTAAGGAATATCTTTGAACAATAAATGATAAGAGTTATTGTCCGTGTTCAAAGTATTTTGACATATTTTCACTGCAAATCCTTATTTCATATTTATATGGATTTGCATTCTTGGAATCGGTTATACCCGGACTCTAAACAAGTTTAGAATTGGTTCACCTATTTTACAAGATTACTATGTGATTGATCAAATACCAAATCACATACATGGGTTCAATCAGTTCTACCAATCACTAGGATCGGTTATACCTAATTATGGAAACACTTGTGATCGGTCACACCAAATCACTAGAATCGGTTACACCGAGTTACAAGGATCGATTCCATCTATGCATGGTATTACTTATGATCGGTCACACCAGTTACTAGGACCGGTTACACCAATTACAAGGATCGGTCACACATACACTCATGATCGGTCACACCAATTACTAGGATCGGTCACACCAATTATAAGGATCGATCATACCATAACATGGTGATTACTTAGGATCGGTTACACCAATTATCAAAAACCAGTCATACCAAATCATAAGTCAGGCATTGTGACTAGTTATACCAAGATACATAACCAAAGTTAAGATCGATTTTACCATCTCACATATATTGGTCATCCAAAGATTTGCAATGAATAACCAGACCAATAAGCCTAATGATTTCCCTTTTAATTCACGAAACAAGTTCATGAATGTACTTCCTTTGAACAGATGTAAAACATTGTTTCCTATGATGAAACCTTCACCATAACCCATTCAAATAATCATAACAATGTATACAAGATTATGTCGATGTCATATCTATGAAGTTCAAAACTTCCCTAATACTATGATCACACTATTAGGATCATGTCACATCACAGTATTATACAATATGTACAAAAGATATAGAGCTTCATAGCGATTATGTTTTCAATATAGCATGAATTGAAAGATACATTAGGAATGAAATAGTTCCAGTCAATATTACTAACCTCAAGTGGAAGGATGATGTCGTCGTTGTAGTTCGTTACTTCTTCACATTCTTCAGGTCTTCGGAGTAATACTTGTATGTCTCAAAATTTCTAGACTTTCTAGTCTAACCTAAACAAAGTTGACTCTAGTATTTAATCAAGCGACTCTGTTTTGATACTAAAATATGACAATCAAACTTGACATACCAATTCTTGGTGAGTTCAACCGAGCTATGCTCTAACATGAGCATCCAGTGAATGGTATGCATCTTGCTTCATAAAGTTTGGCCACAACCATATCTTGCACCGCAATACCGAGCCAAATGATATGAAAGGTCAATATGCCGCAATCATCTCGCAATCAGATGATATGAGTGACAATGTGCTAGACCGGCAATGCTCATTTCTGCTGCGTTTGTACCCTTCCCTACTCTAAAGGGATCATGCACATACCGTAGTTCATCCCCAAAGGGATAGCAACTTAAGCCAACTCGGTTGCAAGGTCGTGGCCAAGCAATAATGGTAATGGCCTAGTATGTGTAGGCCGTCCCATAAAAATGCACAAAGGTTGCGAATTATTGAGTTCGCGACATGGCATAGTTATGCTCGTGCTTAATATGTTCCATTGGCAAGGCTACACAACTACAAATGAGTCTTAAGCATCATTTATGCTCTTCCGGCTAAGCTACAAAGCTTACTTGGTGCATACTCCGGATATGCACCTTTAACCAACTACCCCTTCCTATATATGTCTTTAGGAAATTTTTACAACTTAAACCGGGGGACCATTTTTACATTAACCAAGTCACATTTTTGAGGTGCTTGTTTCACTATTCATGGACGCTGCCATGTACTTCTGAAAAATCGGCAATAATTGCTGAGTTTTTGTTCTAGCCCATATGTCAGTTCCAATATTGCGCAATTTTGGATCGGCCAGCCTGCTCTGGCACAATTGTTGTGCAATATTGGCTCTAGGTCGATAACCTGATGTTGATGGTGGTTCTTAGCTTAGGGGTAAAATCGTAAAACCCTAGTCAGACAGTAACATCACAGAACTTGAGTAATAATGTCCAAACCAAGCACATTTATTGAACCCTTTAATTTTTCTGCAAGAAAATTACCAGTGGTACCTTTTTTAATGCTAATTAGGGTTTCGACAGGCCAAAACCCTAATTCTCACACCGCATGTGCCAATGGCAAACCATGCCAGCCACACCTACCGCGGCCAGGCATGCCAACCATGCTAGATGCACCCATGTGCCAATGGCAAACCATGCCAACCATACATACCGCGCCCAGGCATGCCAACCATGCTAGCTGCACCCCTATGCCAATGGAAAACCATTCCATCCACACATACTGCGCCTAGGTATTCCAACCATGCTAGCCACACCTACCGCTCCATGCCAAACGCACCTGGCCATGGCCTCATGCCAACCTAGCCGTGCCACCTTGCTGGCCTTCCCTACGCGGATACCAAAAACGAAGGCGTGCGAAAATCAACGGTCGCCCTTCAATCCCAGGAGCAAATCCTAGCCGTCCGAGGTTACCAAACGACCTTTGGCCCAAAACCCTAGCTTGGTCACGCACCTAGACAAGCTAGCCACGCCATGCGCCCATGGCAAACCCTTGGCCCCACATACCAAGCCAAATCGCACCTAGCCAAGCTAGCCACGCCATGCGCCCATGGCAAACCCTTGGCCCCACATGCCAAGCCAAATTGCACCTAGCCAAGCTAGCCACGCCATGCACCCATGGAAAACCCTTGACCCCACATGCCAAGCCAAATCGCACCTAGCCAAGCTAGCCACGCCATGCGCCCATGGCAAACCCTTGGCCCCATATGCCAAGCCAAATCGCACCTAGCCATGCTAGCCGCACCAGGTGCCAACGTCTTGCCAAACCCTTGGCCCCACATGCCAAGCCAAGCCACACCTTGCCTTGGCACCTAGCCATGCTAGCCGCACCATGTTCCAACGGCTTGCCAAACCCTTGGCCCCACATGCCAAGCCAAGCCACACCTTGCCTTGGTACCTAGCCATGCTAGTCGCACCATGTGCCAACGGCTTGCCAAACCCTTGGCCCCACATGCCAAGACAAGCCACACCTTGACTTGGCACCTAGCCATGCTATCCGCACCATGTGCCAACGGCTTGCCAAACCCTTGGCCCCACATGCCAAGCCAAGCCACACCTTGCCTTGGCACCTAGCCATGCTAGCCGCACCATGTGCCAACGTCTTGCCAAACCCTCGGCCCCACATGTCAAACGCACCTAGCCGCGCCACCATGATGGCCTTCCCTACGCGGCTACCAAAACGAAGGCGTGCGACAATCGACGGCCCCCCCTTCAATCCCAAGAGCAAATCCTATCCCTCCAAGTTTACCAGACGATGCATGGTAACCTTTAGCCCGAAAACCTAAGTTTGTCCACGCCAAACCACGCAATGCCAACGACATGCCAACCTAGCCGCGCCTCTATGCCACGCCAATGGCTTGCCAACATATCCGCGCCACCATGCCATGCCAATGGCATGCTAACCTATCCGCGCCACCATGATGGCCCACCCTACACGGCTACCAAAATGAAGGCGTGCGACAATCGACTGTCCCCCTTCAATCCCATGAGAAAATCCTACACATCCAAGGTTACCAGACGACGCATGGTAACCTTTATCCCGAAAACCTAAGTTTGACCATACCAAACCACGCCATGCCAACGACATGCCAACCTAGCCGCGCCTCCATGCCACGCCAATGGCATGCCAACCTAGCCGTGCGCGCCATCATGCCATGCCAATGACATTCTAACCTAGCCGCGCCACCATGCTGGCCTTCCCTATGAGGCCACCAACGAACGAAAGCATGCAAAGATCAACGGCTACCTTTCCTCTTAAGATACAAAATCTCGACCGTCGAAGGTCACCAAGCTACCAAGTCTCCCGAGCTCGACTAGCCAGGCAACAACCCTATACTACATGTTTTCCACAAAAACATTTGAGACATCAACATATATCACAAACTGGGGGATCCTCTTTGGGTATTGGTTTGGCGGTTTACAGCGTGCGGCGTACACTACGCCCATCATAAGGAAGTGTCATAAGGGTGAGGAGGTTAGTAAATACATGGAGTTAATGGTGAAACGATTTTTACATCAATTCCATGTGTTAACGGTTTCATGGAACATCAATTCCATACGTTAACGGTTTTATGGAACATCAATTCCATGCGTTACCACCTCCTCCCATTTACTTACCTATTTTTCCATTCCTTAATGAGACCAGAGTACGTTTCACTTCGACTTGTATAAATAGGTCTTACCTATTTCCACCGAACAACAGGTTCATTCGGGAATACACAACACTCAGAAAATACTTGCTAGCTTACCATTTGTTAGCCTTCCCACTTTCTGATACAAGTCGTAGTAACACAATTACTCTTCCAGAATCAACTATTCTGGTCTCATCGCTTTCCTTGCTTCCCTCCCCAAATCCAACCCATTCTCCTTCACTTTGTGACCGAAGCAAGTCTGGAACGGCCATTTCTTGGTTTAGGCCGGATTTGTACAGATTGATCTCTCGAATCTAAAGTACTCCCTTGCAGTACATTGTTTAAGGTTTAAATTATTTCTCACCCGTACACCCAAAATTACTAAAATCAGCAGAAACCATTTTTACCTACAAACAATTGGCGACCACAGTGGGAGATTGATCTATCGGTCCCAATATCAGTTTCTGAATACGTTTCTCTAACTCGGAAGGATGGTCGGTTTTAGGGATCAATCCGTGTCCTCAAGCGCCACTCGTGAATGGCAACGTTTCTTTTCCCAACACAACGCCCGACAATGCGACCAACAAAGGAATTCCAAGGTGATCGACCTAGTGCGGGTTCGGAGATCCTCACCAAAAACATAGGTCTGATGAAAGATGCAATTAACGTCATACTGGATTTCCTCATCAACCTGACGGCAGAGTTAAACGGTTCGCCCGCCTCGGAAACTCCAGAACTGGGGACTGACGTTCCAAACGATCACTCTCAAGCCAACAACTTCACTACTAATCAGAGACCCGTAAGCCAGGAAGCAGCCTCATTGCTAGAAAACTTATGTGAACTATTACATCTTTCACAGGATCAGATTTGGATATCAGCACCACCTTATTGGACAGTAGGTAGTGCCTGAATTTCTAGATGGAGTGGATCAAAGATCGGTTACTTCAAAAAAACTTGTTCCAACTGTCAATCACCGCCACATCAATTAGAAATTTTCAACATTGGTCGCGCTGGGGACTGGCAGGAACCATACGTCAATTACCTTCGTGATGGCATACTCCTCACCAATAAGAAGGATGCATCCAAAATAAAACAGAGGTTCGAGAGGTTTGTATTTCACGAAGGAATCCTATATCGTAAAAGCTTTGTAGGAAGTCTTTTGCGATGTTTGAACGAAGCAAAGATCCTAATCATGCTGAAAGAGATGCACGAAGGCGAACATCAAGGAAAGCGAAATTATTTCTCCATATACATAAGAAGTACTACTGGCCAACCATGGAGGATGACGCAGCTGCTTTTGTCCAGAGGTGCAAGAAATGTCAGATCCACGGAAACCTTATCCTCCGGAAACTCCCCTGTACTCAATAAGCAGTCCGTGGCCCTTTCATAGCTGGGGACTCGACATCATTGGAAAGATCAATCCACCATCCATCACGAGTACATAATAACAGCAATCGAATACTTCACCAAATGGGTCGAAGCCATAGCCTTACGAGGGACGAACGGAGCCACGATCGCGACATTCATTAAGGAATACATTGTCTGCCGTTTTGGTGTGCCTAAACACATCATCACCGACAATGTTACCCCTTTCGCGAACAAGCAAGTACGAGAGTTACTCGAGGAATACGGGATTAAGCAAGTCTTCTCCACTGTATACTACCCCCAAGGGAACGGGCATGCTGAAAGCACCAACAAAACTCTGATCCGAATACTCAGTCGGACAGTGCATGATAATCCTCGGGCATGTCATGAGCAACTGCCAATGGCACTCTGGGCGTACCGGACGTCCCCAAGAAGTTCCACTGGGGTCTCTCCCTATTCTCTTGTTTATGGCGCAGACGCTATCCTCCCGGCGGAAGTTAAAATCCCATCGGCTAGGATTGCCGAAACAAGCGGAGTGCGATGGAATGAAGCTGAAGCTTTGAGTGCTAGAGTCGCGGAATTAGACAGTGTAGACTCCATAAGGCTAAGGCATAGAGCACGCACAAGCATACATAAATAGGGTTTCCGAGCGTACAACAAAACCGTGAAACCTCGGATTTTTCAAGTATGAGATTTGTAATGCGAAGACTAAACACATCCAAAGAAGCATTGCACCGAAATTCTCCGCAAAGAGGGAAGGTCCTTATATAGTCACGAAAGCGTACAACATTGGGTACTACAAAGTCATTAAAGAGGACGGAGGAAAGCGGAAGCGATCATCAATGATAAATGGCTTAAGGCATACTACGCCCGACCACCGCCTCGCCCCCGCCGTATCACAAGCACGGATAGCCAGGCATATTTCCACTTTCTTCCATACCCCAAATATCGAGTCTCTTCTTTTTGTTTGATTGAAGCAAATATATATATATATATATATATATATATATATATATAATTAAAAAAAAAAAGAGAAAGAGCAAGAGCATGCTTAAAACCCAGAAAGAAACCAAACATCTCACAACCACATAACTCAGAAAAGCCCGTCCAAAAGATTGTAATCCCTGGAAAGCATCATCTTTAACCGACTTTGATACCTCCCAGTCTTGCTCTTCAAGTTCCAGATTGACTCTTCCACCTTCTGAGACTCCATGGAAAGATCTTTCTTCTATTTCAGAATAGCTTTCGTAGCAGGGACCACGTCAGCAAGAATACCGGCTCTGTCAACCTTTACAATTTCAAGACGATGCCGCAACCAACTAATATTGAACTTCAGAGATTCACAGGTTGACACCATGTTCTCCCACTTGCGAATAGTTGCTTCCACGACGGCACGGATAGACATACTCTCCATTTCAACAATCATCAGCAGGAGACAATTCACTATAGAAACTAAAGCGGACGAACAATATTGCATCACGTTCCTGGTGGCAATATGGCTGTACGCCCTCCATATCTTTGTGTAAAGAGTTACGAATTCTTTCCACACC
Organism: Papaver armeniacum; assembly: GCA_023531295.1. NCBI lineage: Eukaryota > Viridiplantae > Streptophyta > Magnoliopsida > Ranunculales > Papaveraceae > Papaver > Papaver armeniacum. The sequence goes on along the minus strand of JAJJWW010017268.1, from coordinate 90,966 downwards.
AGAAACCCACCAACGTTTCGGTAGTTAAAGGAAAGACACCTCGTGCGGGTTCCGAACGACAAGCATGCATTGGAATACTCATGGCAAGAAATTCAAGTCGGCGTTCTCAAGATCTGCGGCGGCCGGTAGGATCGAACTCGAAGAAAAAGGGGTAATGTAACATCCCGTGTTTTTAGCATGGCGCATGCTAAAAGATGCGCCATTTGTTTGTGATGAAGCTTCATCCAAAGCTTCCTTTGCATGGTGAGATGCATTTGGCCCTAGGCCATATCTGGTGCCAAGTAAGGCACATCGCATATGCATATTGGCTAAGGCCAATATGGCATTGGTTGGAAGCTACATTGGCCAAGAGCCAATCCTGCATCAAATGATGCATTAGGTCGATTGGGTAGATGACCTTGAAAATGTACGGCCAACATGGCCGGACATCGAGTGGCAGTGGACGCCAACATGGTCGGACATCGGGTGGCAGTGGACGGCCAACATGGCCGGACATCGGGTGGCAGTGGACGGCCAACATGGCCGGACATCGGGTGGCATTGGACGGCCAACATGGCCGGACATCGGGTTGGCAGTGGACGGCCCACATGGCCGGACAATGGAACTGGCATGTGAGCCAGGACTGAATGTACAGCCATCTTGGCCGGTCATTCAGAAATTCATGGCAACGGCCATGAATAGTGAAGCAAGCATGTCAATATGCTCCCCCTTCCATACTTGTAGAAATTCCATTAAGACATATATAGGGAGGGGTAGTTTGTTGAAGGTGCATATGTAGACTATGTACCAAGTAAGCTTCATAGCTTAGTTTAAGAGTATAAATGATGCCTAAGGCTCATTTATAGTTGTGTAGCCTCGAAGAGGGCATTTGGTGCTTAGGCATCGTTATGCCATATTTGGACCGAACATGCATCACTTGGATGCATTTTGACGGAACGGCCTATACGGACTAGGCCATTACCACTATTGCTTGGCCACGGCCTAGCAAACGAGTTTAAATGAGTTGCTTGTCCCTTCGTGGATGAACTACGGTTTGTGCTTGATCCCTTTAGAGTAGGTAAGGGTACGTAGGCAGCCGCAATGAGTTGCGGCATTGCGGTCCAAAGACGTTGGCCCCTCATCATCTAAGCTCGGTAGCTCGACGCAAGAGATGATTGTGGCCGGACTTGATGAGGCTTAGTTGCATGCCAGTAAGTGGATGCTCATACTTCCTATCAAGCTACAAAGAGCAAGCTATAGCCTATCTGGAGGCGAAAAACCCGAGTGTCGTAATTTGGCTCAAGAGGAGTCCATTTTGATGGGAAACGGCCCAAAGATAATGTAACACCCCGTGTTTTTAGCATGGCGCATGCTAAAAGATGCGCCATTTGTTTGTGATGAAGCTTCATCCAAAGCTTCCTTTGCATGGTGAGATGCATTTGGCCCTGGGCCATATCTGGTGCCAAGTAAGGCACATCGCATATGCATATTGGCTAAGGCCAATATGGCATTGGTTGGAAGCTACATTGTCCAAGAGCCAATCCTGCATCAAATGATGCATTAGGTGAGTTGGGTAGATGACCTTGAAAATGTATGGCCAACATGGCCGGACATCGGGTGGCAGTGGACGGCCAATGCAACACCCCGTGTTTTTAGCATGGCGCATGCTAAAAGATGCGACATTTGCTTGTGATGAAGCTTCATCCAAAGCTTCCTTTGCATGGTGAGATGCATTTGTCTTTGGGCCATATCTGGTGCCAAGTAAGGCACATCGCATATGTGTATTGTCTAAGGCCAATATGGCATTGGTTGGAAGCTACATTGGCCAAGAGCCAATCTTGCATCAAATGATGCATTAGGTCAGTTGGGTAGATGACCTTGAAAGTGGACGGCCAACTTCGCCGGACATCGGGTTGGAAGTGGACGACCAACATGGCCGGACATTGGGTTGGCAGTGGACGGCCAACATGGCCGGATATCGGGTTGGCAGTGGACGGCCAACATGGCCGGACATCGGGTTGGCAGTGGACGACCAACATGGCAGCACATCGGGCTTTGCGGTGGACGACCCACATGGCGGACAGTGGAACGGCATGTGACCCCGGATCGAATGTACAACCATCTTGGCCTAGGTTATTCAGGAAAATACATGGCAACGGACATGAATAGTAAACGGGGAGTTGATGAAATATTTTTGGTCCCCTTTCCATACTTGTAGAAATTCCATTAAGACATATATAGGGAGGGGTAGTTGGTTGATGGTGCATATGCTGACTATGCACCAAGTAAGCTTCATAGCTTAGCCTGAAGAGTATACATGATGCCTAAGGCTCATTTATAGATGCGTAGCCTCGTGAAGAGGGCATTTGATGCTTCGCCATCGTTACGCCATATTGCTGACCAAACATGCATCACTTGGATGCATTTCGACGAAGCTTGCCTATAAGGACTAGGCCATTTCCATTATTGGTTGGCCAAGGCCATGCAAACGAGTTGGCTTAAGTTTCTGTCCCATCGCGGATGAACTACGGTCTGTTCTTTATCCCTTTATAGTAGGAAAGGGTACGTAGGCATCCGCAATGAGTTGCAGCATTGTCGGTCCAGCACGTTGTCGCTCATATCATCTAATTTAGAGATGATTGCGGCACTTTGGCCTCTCATATCATCTGGCTCGGTAGCTCGACGCAAGAGATGATTGTGGCCATACTTGATGAGGCTAGTTGAGTTCCATTCCTTGGATGCTCATACTTCCTATCAAGGTGTTCGACATAGGCTAAAAACCCGAGTGTCGTAATTTAGCTCAAGAGGAGTCCATTTTGATGGGAAACGACCCAAAGATCAAGACATGTTGATTTACATGGTCACCAGAATTTAGCCAAATTTCATCGTTTAGAGCCTCAAAAGGCTATTTTTCCCGTATTAAGAAAGTTTTTATTTTCTTAACAAATCCTTTGCGGAACAAGGGTAAGGCTGAACGTGTGGAAGCTTAAATAGGCTGTGTCATGCTCCACGAGCATGCTTGCAAAGGCAAATGGACGTGCATTTGCCTAGCCCTAAGGCCCGGATCGTAGCTTCATCATGGCGCACCGAGGGAGTTACGGCTGTGGGCGACGCGCCAAAGGCGTAACTTCCCGGTCCGTCACACAACTACTCTTCCGAATCAACTATTCTCGGTCTCATCGCTTTCCTTGCTTCCCTCCCCAAAACCAACCCATTCTCCTTCACTTTGTGACCAAAAGCAAGTCTAGAACAGCCATTTCTTGGTTTAGGCCGGATTTGTACAGATTGATCTCTCGAATCTAAAGTAATCCCTTGCAGTACATTGTTTAAGGTTTAAATTGTTTCTCACCCGTACACCCAAAATTACTGAAATAAGCAGAAACCATTTTCACCTTCAAACACCTGCATAATGCCCTAGAGTAGCGCTACCAAACTCAAGGCCATCTACCCAACTGGCCTATTTCATCATTTGATGCGAGGTTGGCCTTTCTCCAACATAAATAGCTACATGATATTGGCCCTTGTCCATACGCCAATATTAATGCGCCACTTTTGTACAACATTGGCCTTAGAAAAGTATGACTCTTACTACGAGACGGAAGCTTTGGATGAAGCTTCATCATAGACCATGGCGCATCATTTAGCATGCGTCATGCTAAAAACACGGGGTGTTACATGACTATAGAAGTAACGGAAACAAGTACGGATGGGCACCTCGTGCGAACATAATCTTGATTTAAGTATATTTACCCCGAAGTTGTTCCATTTCTCGTACCTCATGTCATTCATGATTTTGTTTCATTTTAATATCAAGAATTCGTGAATGTATCATTTGACTAAATAACTTATTTGTGTTTTCAATTTTCTAATTGGATTTTATTTTCTTTAATAAAAGAAAGAAATCTTTTAGTATTTTCCTATTTTTACTTTTGGTGAAATTATTTTAGTACACAGTGTTCGATAAAAATCAAGTTATTCCAAGCATATATAAGAAGTTGAGAGTGACCCGTTGCCAGGGCCAGGTATATTTTAGGAAAAAATAATGCACTCATGTGTACCAAACAGAGATGGGTGGAATCCGTAGCAAATGATCATGTGCCAATTGCCACAGGAACCATCCGTGGCCGAGATCGTGGCTAATACCATTAGCATGAGACTATTTCTTATGCCAAAGTAGCCTTGACAAAGTAATTTTTTCCATGGATTTCCGTACAGTTGCCACGGGTTTTTTTTTTTTTTTTTGAAAATAAGACTTAAGGCTAGTTTGGTATTGCTGTGAATTTTAGAAAAGCGCTTTTCTGTTGTGCTGTGCTGTGCTGTGAAAATAAATCTGCATGACGTTTGGTAAACTATAATTTAAAAAGCACTGTGCATTTAACAAACTGTAAATTCTGTTTGGTAAACTGGTATTTAAAAGTGCTGGTGATGTAGTTAATGACGAAAATATACATATTTCAAAAATTAGTTTTAACACAATTTTATTATAATAAATTATATTTCTAATTTTAATATATTTAATAAAATATAAGTAATATTTTTTTAATTGTTTTTATTATTTAATTAAAAAATTTATGATTATGGTTTGCTATGAAAATATTATTATTTTACAAAAAAATCAAAAAATATTTATTAAATTTATTATTTTTTTTTTCATTTTTTGTTTTAATATTTATTAATATTTTTATTATTTTATATAATAATTTTACTTATTATTGTATTTATTATTTTAAAAAAAATGAAAAAAATATAGAGAAATAAAATAAAATTAGAATTATAATGTCAAATGTACAATATTTGAGGGTAAAACTTGTCTTTATAATAAATTAACAAGGTTAAAATAGAGAATCAGTTAAATCGAATTATGTGGGTCCACAAACACGCTTTCCCGCTTTTAAAAGGTAGTGCTGAGTAGCTTTTAAAAGCAGGCCTAAAATGAAAGTGCTTCTCTCCAAAAGCACTTTGAAAAAAATTTACCAAACACAATTTTTGGTAAAAGTTTGTTACAAGTTTGTTACAAAGTGCTTTTGGTTGAAAAAAAGCAATCCCAAACGGGGCTTTATGGTGGGTTTGGATGTAGAATTTTAAAGGTGGAATTTATGGGTCCAGGGGATTTGGTAGAATTACGTTTCCCCCTGTATGTTTGGTTTCCCGAATCCTTGAAATCACGTTTCCTACGGGATTCAGTTTTCCAGCAAATCCTCCTTATGGAGTCCGACCCCTCCCCTCTAAGATTTGCTGGGAAACTTATCAAGGGATTCATGGACCCACTTTTTTTGTAACTCTAAATCCCATATATATGCAATTTTAAGATTTGAGGGTAATGTCAAACGGTACAAAGACTTTAATACAAGAAAACTCTGTAAATCCTAGGAATTTATATTGAGTTACCAAACACAGAAGGAATTTACATGATTCTCAGAATTTGTAATCCCATGGGATTATAAATTCCTGGAAACGGTGAATTCTACAAACAAACCCACCATTATATTAATAAGCCATCATTAATCTGCTAATTCAGGCTCTTCAGAGACTAACTCTTGATGAGTTGCTCGTCCAATGAATGAATTTGTTGGATTAATCATGGCAGAACAAGATACATATATAGTGTCATTAGAGTTACATAATTCATATGCTTTGGCAAAATCAAAAGAAATTGCGAAATAATAAACTAGGAGCTTGATCAATCCAAGAAATTGTGTTACTTGATCGTCGCCCTTCTTTGGCCAACAAGTCTGCCACCTTGTTTGCTCTTCTATCTACGTACTGAAAACCTTTAAAAGAAACTAATTTATCTGCTACAATTTTAACTTCTTCCAAGATTGCTATGCATTGCCGTTCTGACATTTGTCTTTCTTTGTAAGAATTCTATGGTTGCCTTGTTATCCCCTTCTATCGCCGATTTTTGAACATTGTGTCTGTTGGCCCATTGTACGCCCTTAGCGAGCTACAACTTTTGCCTCTTGGTGAGAAGGTCCTGCACCATCCACATTCTGCTGCTCGAAAGGTGCCTGTTGCGTTTTGAATAACAAATCAAAAACCAGCATTAGTGATTTCAGATACCCAAGAGGCATCACAGTTTAATTTCAAAGTATTCACAATTGGTAATTTCCAATAAATATTACTGGGTTGAACAGAACTATTCATTCTATAATTTGTTTCCCTGTTTTCTGGATGCCAATAAGCAAAATGTCTGGCTATAGCTATTGCTAATTGTTCAGGTGTTCTTGTTTTACTTTCAAAAACCCTTAGACAACGTTCCTTCCATATGAACCAGCACTTGGTTGCCGCTAAGGCCATGTATATGGAATTTAAGTTTCCTGCTTGCCATTCATTATAGTGTTCTAAGAAGGTTTTAGCATGAAGTTGGTTTAGAGATACTCCCTGTGAAGCCATTGGTGGCAAGCTCCAAACTGTCTTTGAATATGCACATTCAAAAAAAAAATGATAAGTAGATTCTTCCATATGCTGGCAGAAAACACATTTTTTGTCTTCATCGCTGGATGCTTTTAGTTTAAGTTTTGTTGGTAAAGCATCTTGCAAAACTTTCCGGATGAGCAGTTTTATCCGTTGAGACGTATCCATGCTCCATAACCCTTTCCGAAATTTTTGGATGACCGAGATCTTTGGACTTGGGGCATATAAGGACTTGACAGAGAGAATTCACCATTCTTTGTTAAGGTCCATCTTAGCTTATCCTTTTTTAGTGACCATTCCTGGTAGTGTAAAGGTTTATGTTAACTATTTCCTGCACTAAGGCATTATCAAAAGTAGATTGTAACAAAAGCAAGTTCCACTTTTTAGTGTCTGGATTGATTAATTCTGACACAAGTGTTATGTTGGTGCTTGACCTATGAACTGAGTTAGCTAAGGTCTGTATTCTAGTTGGCAGCCATCTATCCTCCCAAAGGTTGATCGATGTTCCATCCCCAACCTCCCAAATACTATTATTTTTAATATGTTCAATGCCTTGAAGTATGCACTTCCATATCCAAGAGGCATGAGCTTTCTTCTTGGCATGTAACGCTCCTGTTTTTTTGAAGTATTTACCTTTCAGAATCTGAGCCCAAAGGTCATTTGGTTGACTGACTAATCTCCACGCTATTCTACTAATCAAAGCTTGATTTACCTTGTTAGCTTACTTAAAACCTAGCCCTCCCTGATCAATAGGTTTACACAGAAAATCGAAAGCTTTAATGTATATACCTTTCGAGTTGGTGTGTTTACCCCACCAGAAATCCCGCTGCATATTGTTTATTGTTTTAGTAATTTTTTTAGGCAGAACAAAACACCCCATAAAGATGGGCATACTAGAAAGAACTGATTTGTTCATAACTATTTTACTTAGTTGTGAAAGAATTTTCCCAAGCCAAGTTTTTATCCTCTGTTCAATCTTTTCTATAATATTATCGAAAGTTTTTAGCTTGGATCTGTCTATGAAAAGAGGAACTCCTAAATGAGTGTCTTTTATGTTGATTTTTTGATTTTCATTAATCTGCAAATGATTCTCTGTTGTTTATTATGTATTTTCTTGCTAAAAAAGAGACCTGACTTAGAGAAATTAATTACTTGTCCTGATGCTTTGCTAAACAATTGGATAGCTTCTAGTAGATGATTACAGCTATTGAGGTCTGCCTTAGTGAACAGAAGCAGATCATCTGCAAAGAAAAGATGAGAAATGGGTGTAGCCTTTGGTGTTAGCTTAATGCCCTGCACTTTCTTTTTAGTTTCTAAGTGAGTAAGTAATCGAGAGAACACTTCCATACATAAGATGAATAAATAGGGGATAAGGGATCCCCTGTCTAATACCTCTTGAGGGTTGCCACGGGTTCTTGGCATAACTAAAGGAGATTATTTTTGTAGTGTTTTTTTATTTTTTTTATATGGGAGGGAAGTAGTATTTAATAAGACATGTATACATAAACCATCTTATTCTTTAACTTCCTTGATAAATCTACTCCCCTTTTAATGTGAGCCAGATAATTTTAAACCTTTACCCTTCGTGATTTCCCTATATTAATTTTTAGTCACCAGATCTAAGAATACAGTAAAATTTCGATAAATTAATACGCTTGGGACCGAAGAAAATTATTATTTTAGTAAAGTTATTAATTTATAGAGTTAAAATTTAGCATGTAAAAGCCTAGTTGGGACAAGAAAATTTTATTATTTTAACGAAGTAATTAATTTATTGAAGATTAATCTATAAAAGATTCCCGTCACAAAAATATTTCCATCACAAAATATTATCCTTAGCCGTTGAATTATTATATTTTCATTTTCTATTAGCCGTTAGATCTTAAAGGAGTGGTATAAAGAATATTTACAAGGACTTAAATGTAAATTGATCAGAAATCGGTATTTACGAAAATGTCATTTTAAAAAAAAATGAAGAAAAATATTTAAAAACTTAGTATCTTTCAAATTATACGTCGGACTTTTATGAATTTCATATATTTGAAAAGCTCTTTGAATTATCTACGCAACAAACATAAATAATAATATCAAATTTTTGTTATAATTCTCCAAATTTTTGTGTGTTTCCCCTGAAAAGTTAGACATGGTTATTGGTTAGATATAGTTCAAGGATATAAAAAAATCTATAAAAAAATTTGATTGATTCAAAATTATGTAATTGATTGATTCATATTTAGGTAAAAGTCAAAAGATAAAAGTGTCACTTTTTCTAAACCGGAGGGAGTATAGTATATGGTGCCGAAGCATCACCAAATTATATGCAAAGCAGGTATAATAGTGTTGCCGACGTGCAAAGTACGTGCTCATGACTACTTGTTGTGTTTAAGAGGCTTAGACCCTTTGACGTAAGTTATACTAATGAATCGAAGAGAAAACTTTTATACTGTGTGACAATATATAGTAGTTACTCTCTATATTAATACTTTTGGGCATTCACAAAATTATTAATATATCGAGGTTATTAATATATACAGGTAGACATAGAGAATGTAAAATTCCAAGTTCATTGTATGTTCAATGTATTTATAGTTGTACTAGATGATGTACATACATTTTTATTGTTCCATACACATATACATGTATGTATATAGGAATTTGTTAGGTTACCAGGGAATTGTTGATGTTTTCAACAACTCTAAATAGTACTTTACGTATATGGGAAGATAAATCACCAATTTAGTTTCTTTCCAACAAATCAAAATGTCATCCAATGCTAGGAAAAAACTTATATCAATGATAAAATTAGTGTTACAAGATCAATGTTTCTTCAATATATTGTGAATTATCGATATATGGAGGCAAATTCCTTAAGGTGTGACTGAAAATAACGATTAATATTAAACTGTAGAGGTGTTGATGGGTGAAAATTACTCCTGCCGAATTTGGTAATTTGGGGTGTGATGAGGAATGAATTTAAACCTACAACAAATGCACTGCGCGGTGAGTGCTTGTAGATTCGAGAGATCAATCTGTGCAAGTCCGGCCTAAACCAAGAAATGGCCGTTCCAGACTTGTTTCGGTCGCAAAGTGAAGGAGATGGGGTTGATCTTAGGGAGGGAAGCGAAGAAGGTGTTGAGATTGTGAAGGTGTTGGCTTGCTTATGACTTGTGACGAAAAGTGAGCAAGCTTACGGTTAATGTAAGGAGGCTCGAATGTGGATTTTTCTTTTATCTTGTTTTTCTTGTTTCTTGTTGTTGTTTGAAATAGGGCGGAGAACCTATTTATACAAGTCATTGAGCCTCATTCACGTTTCTCGTGGGAAGTGGAGGTAATGGAATGATGGAGTGGTGGAGTTGTGTGTCGGTAGCATACGACCGGTCTTGCCCACTTCTCCAGTTCATCTCTAACCGTCCATGACTTCCTAACACGTTCTTGTAATGGCGCGTTGCTAGCCGCACGCTGTAAACCGCCAGACCAATACCCCAAGTAAGTATCCCCGATTTGTGACATGATTGATGTCGGAATGTGGATCGTGGATCCACGGAAGATAGCATGTAATGCTGAATTGAATAACTGCGTTATTCGAAAGTCGATACTTGTGGAGTATCGTGTGTATTTTATGCGAGTGCTTTGCATTACGGTGTGGTAAAGTGACGGGTAATGACTCCTCACTAACCAAATAACTCCCGACCGGGGTTGTATAACCAAGGCTGGTGAGGTCGGACGGACGAGATGATGTTTGAGACACTCATCTGCGACCGTTAGTGAAATTAGGGTTTTTAAAGAGGTGCGCAAGCATCACTCTTTAGCTTGGTCGAAACCAAGCGTGGGAAGAATTTTGGAGAGGACCGACCATACATGCGTGTTGACGGCATGATGGTGTAAGTGCCTATGTATTCCGTTCCCTCATGAAAGCGCGATCTGGGCCACTCGATTTGACCGTCAAAGAGGAGTGGTCGAGATTGATTTTGCGATAAGAGTTTGATGCCGCAAAGAAGCCGCGCGCCATGCCCTCTTCCGGCACGCGTTTTCCAAGGCGACCTAGCTTGGTCGGTCTTGGCCGGTTGGCTTGGCGTGAAGGTGGCGGGCTGATGTTCACGCCCATGTCTCACCGTCTCATGAAACGCGATCTAAGCCACCCAATTCGTCCGGTGAAGTTGAGTGGTCGAGATCGATTTAGGATTTGAGAAGTGTAGCCACGCATGTTTGAGCGGGCGTTTTGGATTGGCCGGGCATGATATGCCTTGGCCGACCGCATGGAGAGTTAGATGGGCCCACGGTGGTCATGTTGGTATGACCGGACCTGCTCGATTTGATCTGTGACCCTCCATTCGTGCCGGAGAAGATGGACGCGCGTGATGACTTGAAACCCTATTTTTGGCTTTCAAAGCCGCGCGACCATGCTCCTTGGGGCGGACGGTTTTGTTGTAACCAACCACGGTTGGCTTTGACCGATTGGCCAAGTGTGTAGGCGGTCACATGGTGATTGTGTCAACATGCTCCGGGCCCTTTGAGTCTACATCTACACCCTCCATCTATACCTGCGAAGATGGACGGTTGAGACCGTTTTGCGACACATGTAATATGCCGCAAACCCTAATTTAGGGTTTTCCGCCCATAATGCTTGGTATGGACGGTTTCTTGGCAAGCGAAGGCCAATGGTCGACCATGCGGGTCGGCCGTGTGTATTCCATACACGCTTGGGGGTGATGGAATTGATCTCGTGGTCATCCAATCATGCTTGCGGAGTTGGATGACTGCGATTAGATCATATTCGGCAAGCTAAGGCCGTGTGTATTCCATACCTGCTTGGGGGTGATGGAATTGATCTGTGGTCATCCAATCATGCTTGCGAGTTGGATGACTGCGATTAGATCATATCCGGCGAGCTAAGGCATTCCATACCCGCTTGGGGTGATGGAATTGATCTGTGGTCATCCAATCATGCTTGCGGAGTTGGATGACTGCGATTAGATCATATCCGGAGACCCGACACGGTCAAGTCCGGATGCTCAATCGGGCTAGTATAACACACCGAGAGGGGCTCAATCGGGCTAGTATAACACACCGAGAGGGCTCAATCGGGCTAGTATAACACACCGAGAGGGCTCGGGCTAGTATAACACACCGAGAATCGGCCTATACGGGTATTTCGTACATGGATTCATTATAGTGCTTGGAGGTTCGTGTTACTCAGAAGAGTAACACTCGGTCGTCATGCCACACCGATAATGGGTACGGAAATACAAGGTTGATATGAAATTCACGGGAAGGGATTGTTCTTTGCATGCTCCGACCTGGAGGAATTAAGTGAGGAGTATCCGTCACTTATAAACGGCTTTATCTTTTACAAGATGTCGGCGCATGATTTTACGGTTACTTACGAATTTAACCTTAAACGAAAATCCACCATCAACATTAAGTCCCCCGCCTAGCACATAATGGTTACACTATTGTGTGGTAGGCATGAGATGGTGACATACGAAAATGACCAAGCTAGAGTGAATACATATTTACCTGGATAGTTTCACATTGTCGGGCGTTTCCACAACTGGTTGGTCTTGAATGAGGATGCGAAGGAAGCGGGACTTGATCCGGTGAGTCGCTTTGGTTCCTCTTGTACATGTATGAGATCGTCCGCCCTTCGGTGTTTGAGTCAGGGATAGGATTCTTCTTCTACCGGATTCTGGGCGCGGGTGCTTGCGCATTGCCGATTGAATTGTTGTGTCCAGCTGCTCTTCCGGTTCTTGATCAGGGCTCAAAAGAAATCCTGACTTGGTCGGCGTTGAATCCTCATATATCGGGCGCCGTAATCGTTTTAGGGTTTCCTCCGTATTTATGCGGGTGAAGAGATTTTTGATCCGTTTTTTGCAGTAGAGCTCCCTTGCAAAACTCTATCATGTCTAACAACAGTGGATCATCTTCTTCATACCATCCAGGATCTCCCGTTAAGCGTGTACGACCCGCGTCTGAGCTTCATGATCAGTCCCCTGTTCGTGTTCTTGAGTCAAGAAGATCATACCGGTTTGTCTCTTTTACGAAACATTGTTTGTTCTTCATAACGGTCGGGTGAATAATCCCTTCATTCTTGCGAGAGATACCCTACCGAACATGTGTGACGGTCATTGATGATGATGACTTAACCATTCCTCTCCCTTCAAACTCAAACACGCCTACCCTGCGAGCGAAGACGCTGACACAGGTGTCTCATCTTATGAATATCCGAATGCGGAGTCTTTCATTCGATGTTCGCATGAAATGCTTATCCTCCAGCTACCGGGATGTCGGTGGATTCTTGGTGCGGAAGGAGTTTGTGGGCTTGTACACCAAGTTGTGGAGGAAGTACGGTCATATCGCAACCGGGAATGTGGTCCGACATTGCTCCTCTGCCTTGGTTACCGCGGTAAACTGCCTTCTTCCCATGATTGCGGAGATGGAGAGTATTTCTATCCGCAACGTTCTTGAATCAAATCTCGAAAAGTGGGAGAATATGGTATCTACCCGTGAATCCATGAAGTTCAACGTGGGCTGGTTGCGGCAACGTCTTGATGTCATCAAGGTTGATCGAGCCAGTATCCTCGCAAATGTTGTTCTCGCTACGAAAGCTATCTTGGAAGAGGAGAAAGCTCGGCGCGCAGAATCGAGAGAAGGTGGAGCAAGGCATGCGGGACTTGAAGAAAAGAACGGAGAGATATCGAGGCTAGACTGAGATGATGCTCTCAAGGAATTATAATCTTCTAGATGGCCTCTTCTAAGCTGTACTCCCTTATTGTTAATGACGTTTATGTCAAGAGTTTTGAACATTTTTTGCGGAATAAATTGCATTGGGTTTTGATTGGTGAAACAGGTTTTTTCATTGACACATCTCTGAATATAGTTGATGATTCAAACATGTAATGAAAATAAATGCCTGTATTGTTGAACACAGCAGATAGTGGTCAGGTGTAATATGCCTTGAGCCACTTTCCATTGATGACTGCTTCCAGCTTGCCTCCGTCTACTTTAACGATCTTGTAGTAGCCGGTATTGTAAGCCTTGGTGATTGCGTAGGGACCTTCCCATTTTGGTGAGAATTTTGGTGCAGACATGTCTTGTTGGATGTGTTTGGCTGTTTTCAAAACCCAGTCTCCCACCTTGAAAACGCGTGGTTTCACAATTTTGTTGTATGCTCTGGAAATTCGATTCCTGTACACCTGAGCGCGCTCTTCTGCTTTATTCCTTCTAAAATCCAGAGTGTCTAACTCTGCGATTCTAGAGTCGAGAGACTTCGGCCTCGTTCCGGTGGATCCGTTCTTCTTTGCAATCTGGGCGATGGGATTCTAATCTCTGCTGGGAGAATCGCATCCGCTCCGTAGACGAGTGAGTACGGTGAAACCCCAATGGAGCTTCTGGGTGACGTACGGTATGCCCATAGTGCCATTGGCAACTGATCATGCCATTCTCTGGGATTGTCGTGTACCGTTCGACTGATGATCCGGATCAATGTCTTGTTGGTACTCTCGGCTTGCCCGTTCCCTTGAGGATAGTAGACGGTGGAGAAGACTTGTTTAATGCCGTACTCCTCCAGTAGCTCCCGTACCTGCTTGTTGGCGAAAGGAGTGCCATTATCAGTGATGATATGCTTGGGCACGCCAAAACGACAAATGATGTATTCTTTAATGAAAGCCGCAATTGTCGCTCCTGTAGTCCCCCGTAGAAAATGGCCTCTACCCATTTGGTGAAGTATTCCGTTGCGGTTATGATGTACTCGTCTTTGCTTTGATGACGGCGGATTGATTTTCCCAATAATGTCCAGTCCCCAGCAGTAGAATGGCCATGGGCTGCTTATAGAGTGCGAGAGGGTAGAAGGCGCATGAACGAGGTTCCCATGAATTTGGCATGTGTGACGACTTTGAGCAAAACGGCTGCATCATCCTCCATGGTAGGCCAATAGTATCTCTCGTGTATTTGGAGAAAAAGTTTCCTCTTCCCTTGATGTTCTCCTTCGTGTGTATGCCTTGAGTATGACTGGGATTTCTTCTCCGGCCCGGGCGGCGGAGCATATCGCCTCCGGCTCTTGCGGTATAGGATCCCTTCATGGAGTATGAACCGCTTGGCTCTGCTTCATCTTAATAGCGTCCTTTTGGCCGGCAGGAATTATCCCATCACGTAGATAACTAATGTAGGGCTCTCTCCAGTCCCCGGTGCGGTTCACATTAAGAATCTCCAATTGGTGTGGTGGTGTCTGGCAATTCGAGCGGGACTTCGAGCGATGCGGATTGAGCCTCCATTTCGGCCGATAATAACCCGGGCGTTGAAGTCGCCGGTAAAGTGTTACCACCAATGATTGCCCACAAATTTCATTGTGAATACGATCCAGTGCGGTTGCGCTTCGTCACCTCCTAGACATCTTGACGGGGAGCCGTCTGGATTCCGACGATACTGACATACCGTGAAGCATGAAGAAGTTTTGCGGGGTTTTGAGACCGACCTTTCCTTGGGAGAGTGAGCTGTTGAGCTCTTGAATGATCGGGGTTCGCCAATCGTCGGTCTTGGTGTCTTTGTGTTGCGGTAGCCATGTCGATTCTATGGTTCTCCTTTTTACCGTCAAAGTTTCTTAGCCCCCTCGAACTTCGGTTTGGAAGCCAATGTTGCTAGACAATCGGCGTGTTTGTTGTTCTTGCTGCGACCGACGTGGGTTATGGTTGCATCGGCAAAGTAGTTTAGTAACCTCGTAGCTTCTGATCGGTGCGGGGCTAGTGTTACTTCTTTTAATGCATATACTCCGTTCATTTGATTCACCAGTAACTTGGAGTCACCTCTTATCTCCAGACGTGTGACTCCTGCTTGTTTAGCTATTGAAAGCCCTATGAGGAAAGCTTCATATTCTGCAGAGTTGTTGGTGCATTCGAAGTCTAACTTGAAGGAATGTGAAAATACTTCTCCGGTTGGAGAGACCAACACTACGCCGGCTCCTCAGGTATTCTTGCTAGGGGTAGCGGAGCCGTCAAAATACAAAAGCCACACCTCTTCTTCCCGAGAATGGAGACGTGCAGGAATTCTCCGGGGAGTTCTTCATGCGGTCCCGTAGTACCTTCTCCCAGGAAATGCTTTGCCGATAAGTCTGCGACCGCTTGACCCTTGATAGCTCTAGGCGATGCGCATGTTATGTCTAGTTCGACATTTGGAGAAGCCATTTTCTGTCCTTCCCATCAGGACCGGCTTTGAAAGCAAAAACTTTGCGGGATCGGATTTAGACACGAGTATCACCCCTGTTGGATAGCGAGGTAATGCCTAAACTTAAGAATGGAATGGATTAAAGCTAAACACGCTTTTTCCGCTCCGGGATATCGGAGTTCAAAGATCTCTCAATATTCGGATGAAATAGTATATGGGACGTTCGATTCCCTCGTCGTCTTCCCGAGCGAGTAAGGCCCCTACGGCGGTGTCACTTTGAAGGCGGTGTAGAGGACCAATGGTTTCCCTTGTACGGGAGATTTCATGACGGTTGGAGATGATAGTATTCGTTGGACTTTCCTAAAGCTTCTGTTGAGTTGCGGTCCAAACAAAGCTGGCTCCTTTCTTGACAAGGGGGTGAATGAGGCGGTAAGTTGGGCTAAACCAGGTATGAAACGTCGAATGTAGTTTACCTTGCCCATGAAACTTTGGAGCTCTTTCACACGGTTCGGGAGGCGGCATTGTGAGGATAGCTTTGAGTCTTGGACGGGTCTACTTTTATTCCTTCTGCGGTCACTTGGAATCCCGAGAAATTTACTGGAGGAGACACCGAAAGCGCATTTTAAAGGATTCATCTTTAACTTGTATTCCCGACACCTCTCAAACACTTGCCGTAAGACGTTGGTGTGATCGGCTCGAGCCTTTGACTTGACCACAATATCATCCACATAGTCTTCTACTTGTTTATGCATCATGTCGTGGAAGATTGCCGTCATAGCACGTTGGTATGTTGCGCCGGCATTCTTTAAACCAAATGGCATAACAAGTATAGTAGAAATTGCCAAGAGGTTCGGAAAGTCTGTCTTACTTGCGTCATGCTCATACATCCTTATTTGATTGTAGCATTTTGTAGCCATCCATAAAGGAAAACATGCCGTGTCCGCTAGTGGCGTCTACCAACATGTCGATGTTAGGCGGGGAAAGTCGTCCTTGGGGCAGCATTTGTTCAAGTCTCTGAAATCCACGCGAAGATCGAATCATCCGCTTTTCTTCTTTCTGGGACCACATTGGCTAACCGGGTCGGGTGATGAATGGGTCCGATGAAGCCAGCTAGCTAGCGGCTTACGAATCTCATTCTTGATTTGTTCTTCTACCTCATGTCCCGAATTGCCTCGGAGATTGCTTGATTGGCTTGGACCCGGGCATGACGTGTAAGTGATGGGTGACCAATTTTCATCTAGGCCGGGCATTTCTTCGTATGTCCAGGCGAATACATCTTGGTATTCCTTGAGTAGTTGAACCAGGCTTGTACGTTCGTCTGTGGATAGAGTCGAACCCGATAGAGACCGGCACTGGGAGATTCATCGATCCCGATGTTAACAATCTCGAGCTCGTCGATCGTGGAATTGGTTCCGTCTTGTAGGCGTCGCGGGCGTCCAATACCTCCTCTTGTATTCCGTCGTCCTTGTAGCATCCAATTGGGCGGAGACTGGGACGGTCTCTCCTGCTAATTGCTAACAGCGGCGCCGGTATATTGTCTTCCCCTTCTGATCACGGCTTGCCTCGAAAGAGCGCACCCTTTTGGCGTGAGGATGGGCTGAAGTTTCACCGGTTGGAGATGGACGTCTCGTCGGAGAGAGTGTGTCGTGGTGTTTGGCCCCCGCCGATGTAAGTCGGTCTTCTTCTGGATTGAAGCCCACGTGGGTAGTGGAGTGCACATGATTTTGTCGGACTTTCCCTGCGGAGCATCTTTTGACTCGAACAGCTCCACTCCGCATATTGGCGCATACGGAGACAATGATGCGGGAATACGGACGACCTCCTCATTTAGCACGGTTTTCAGGCACTGGTGATACGTTGAAGGAATGACCTTGTTGTGGTGAAGCCACGGTCTCCCCGAAGTATCATGTGGTAATCCGGCTCTTTTTCTATGACTTCAAACTTTGCTCGTGGTGAACAGGTCCTCCGATAAATTCAAATTGACGTACCCGTATGTCTTTGGTTTGATTCCCTTCGAAGTCCGTCATCGTGGTGGGCTGTCGTACAATCTTGCATGGGCTGACCTTGGCTGTCTTGAGAGTCTTGAGAGTAATTACGTTCGAAGATGCCCTCAGTGTCGACGAGGGCTCTTGAACTCGAACCCTTGATGTGTGCGGTAACATGTAGGGCTCGGTTGTGACCTTCCTCTGCCATCATGTCATCTTACGTGAATGTAACATTGTTTATGGATGTCTCCGACGCAGTTGAGACTCTGGACGAGAAGGAGCAAGGTGCGCGTCCCGAGCTATTTTATTGACCTGCAACAAACGTCTCGCCCGTTGATCTTTGGAGAGGTGCAAGAGTTCACATAAGTCTTCCACTAGAGACACGACTTCACGATCTACCGGCCTGCGGTTCGTAGTAAAATGTTGATATGAGGGGAACTAGTCCCGGTGTAAAGGTATCTACGGCACGCTTATTTCCGACGTCATCTTGATGAGGAGGTCAAGTATGCCATTTACCGCTTCTTTGATCACTCCATGTTCCTCGTCTGGGTCTCAAGTATCCGAGCCAACTCGCTCATAGTTGGGGTTCTTCTGTTGCGCCCGGCGATGCGCCGTTGGGAAGAGGGGCATCCTCGTTGGAGGAACTTCGACCGGGATTTGGATTTGTTGAGGAAGTCCTAAGACCAACCATTTCGGAATTTAGCCAAACGAGTTGGGTATTGAAGGAATTGATTTCGCAACCGAGAGATTAATCTCCCACCGTGGTCGCCAATTGTTGATGGGTGAAAATTACTCCTATTGAATTTGGTAATTTGGGGTGTGATGAGGAATGAATTTAAACCTACAACAAATGCACTTTGCGCGGTGAGTGCTTGTAGATTCGAGAGATCAATCTGTGCAAGTCCGGCCTAAACCAAGAAATGGCCGTTCCAGACTTGTTTCGGTCACAAAGTGAAGGAGATGGGGTTGATCTTAGGGAGGGAAGCGAAGAAGGTGTTGAGATTGTGAAGGTGTTGGCTTGCTTATGACTTGTGACGACAGAAAAGTGAGCAAGCTTACGGTTGATGTAAGGAGGCTCACGAATGTGGATTTTCTTGGTCTTGTTTTTCTTGCCGTTGTTTGAAATAGGGCGGAGAACCTATTTATACAAGTCATTGAGCCTCATTCACGTTTCTCGTGGGAAGTGGAGGTAATGGAATGATGGAGTGGTGGAGTTGTGTGTCGGTAGCATACGACCGGTCTTGCCCACTTCTCCAGTTCATCTCTAACCGTCCATGACTTCCTAACACGTTCTTGTAATGGCGCGTTGCACGCTGCACGCTGTAAACCGCCAGACCAATACCCCAGTAAGTATCCCCCAGTTTGTGACATGATTGATGTCTGGAATGTGGATCGTGGATCCACGGAAGATAGCATGTAATGCTGAATTGAATAACCGCGTTATTCAGAAAGTCGATACTTGTGGAGTATCGTGTGTATTTTATGCAGGTACTGCATTACGGTGTGGTAAAGTGACGGGTAATGACTCCTCACTAACCAAATAACTCCTGACCAGGGTTGTATAACCAAGCTGGTGAGGTCGGACGGACGAGATGATGTTTGAGACACTCATCTGCGACCGTTGGTGAAATTAGGGTTTTTAAAGAGGTGCGCAAGCATCACTCTTTAGCTTGGTCGAAACCAAGCGTGGGAAGAATTTTGGAGAGGACCGACCATACATGCGTGTTGACGGCATGATGGTGTAAGTGCCTGTATTCCGTTCCCTCATGAAAGCGCGATCTGGGCCACTCGATTTGACCGTCAAAGAGGAGTGGTCGAGATTGATTTTGCGATAAGAGTTTGATGCCGCAAAGAAGCCGCGCGCCATGCTCTCTTCCGGCGCGTTTTCCAAGGCGACCTAGCTTGGTCGGTCTTGGCCGGTTGGCTTGGCGTGAAGGTGGCGGGCTGATGTTCACGCCCATGTCTCACCGTCTCATGAAACGCGATCTAAGCCACCCAATTCGTCCGGTGAAGTTGAGTGGTCGAGATCGATTCGCAATTTGAGAAGTGTAGCCACGCATGTTTGAGCGGGCGTTTTGGATTGGCCAGGCATGATATGCCTTGGCCGACCGCATGGAGAGTTAGATGGGCCCACGGTGGTCATGCTGGTATGACCGGACCTGCTCGATTTGATCTGTGACCCTCCATTCGTGCCGGAGAAGATGGACGCGCGTGATGACTTGAAACCCTATTTTTGGCTTTCAAAGCCGCGCGACCATGCTCCTTTGGGCGGACGGTTTTGTTGTAACCAACCACGGTTGGCTTTGACCGATTGGCCAAGTGTGTAGGCGGTCACATGGTGATTGTGTCAACATGCTCCGGGCCCTTTGAGTCTACATCTACACCCTCCATCTATACCTGCGAAGATGGACGGTTGAGACCGTTTTGCGACACATGTAATATGCCGCAAACCCTAATTTAGGTTTTCCGCCCATAATGCTTGGTATGGACGGTTTCTTGGCAAGCGAAGGCCAATGGTCGACCATGCGGGTCGGCCGTGTGTATTCCATACCTGCTTGGGGGTGATGGAATTGATCGTGGTCATCCAATCATGCTTGCGGAGTTGGATGACTGCGATTAGATCATATTCGGCAAGTCGAGGCCGTGTGTATTCCATACCGCTTGGGGGTGATGGAATTGATCTGTGGTCATCCAATCATGCTTGCGAGTTGGATGACCGCGATTAGATCATATCCGCAAAGGCTAAGGCCGCGTGTATTCCATACCCGCTGGGGTGATGGAATTGATCTGTGGTCATCCAATCATGCTTGTGGAGTTGGATGATCTGCGATTAGATCATATCCGGAGACCCGACACGATCAAGTCCGGATGCTCAATCGGGCTAGTATAACACACCGAGAGGGGCTCAATCGGGCTAGTATAACACACCGAGAGGGGCTCAATCGGGCTAGTATAACACACCGAGAGGGCTCGGGCTAGTATAACACACCGAGAATCAGCCTATACGGGTATTTCGTACATGGATTCATTATAGTGCTTGGAGGTTCGTGTTACTCAGTAAGAGTAACACTCGGTCGTCATGCCACACCGATAATGGGTACAGAAATACAAGGTTGATATGAAATTCACGAGAAGGGATTGTTCTTGCATGCTCCGACTGGAGGAATTAAGTGAGGAGTATCCGTCACTTATAAACGGCTTTATCTTTTACAAGATGTCAGCGCATGATTTTCTGGTTACTTACGAATTTAACCTTAAACGAAAATCCACCATCAACAAGAGGTTATTATTATTTATAACTGGCCCAAGTTGAGACCATGATTTTACATTAATATGTAGAGGTTATTAATATATGGAGTATCAATATATGGAGGTTCTATTGTATATAATATATATATTCCTATAACGAGTGAGTAATAAATGAAATAGATTAGTTATAACCTCTCGTGCGCCTTCGGCGCAAGCTAGGGACTCTAAGTATTGACCATTTTTGAATTTTACGCGTAGAAAATTGTAAAATTCACAGCAATAAGATACAAAAATGGATATTTTGGATCACAGTAAAATAAGATTACACATCAAGAAGATAAACATCATAGTAAAATTTAAATACGGTAATGCAAAAGGTCCAAAACCGGTGGTTTTTGTGCAACATTAAAATTTGAACGCGAATTAGCCCTTTCCCAGTGTTATCCACCCTTGTCATGCCACTAAGTACCATGACAGCCGTTGCAAACAGGAGAATACAAATTAGCATGTACCTTCTATCATGATGAACCCTGAACCTAACTAAATTACCTATAATATGGTGTTAATGTTCGATAAAAAGATTTAAAAAAGGGTTTATCTAATTTAATTATCGATTCTAGTGAAAATATAGTTGGCCTCTAATATATCCTCAAAATCTGGTTAGGCTGAATCTCACACATTTCATATTAATATTTTATGATATTTTTTTAGGATTAATTAGGATGGTCTGTACATGTATATACAATTACACATCCTTCCGCTTCCCTATCATTCCAAAATAAAAATGTGAAAATTTAGAAGAAAAAAAAAGGTATGCACAGAATGTATTAAAATAAATACGATATTTCAGCCCAAAATGCATGTGAGTATATATTATTTGTCTCCTAAAAATACTGAATTTCTCAAAACTAATAACTTCCCTCGAATATTCATCGATCTCTGCCACGTCTTTGGTTTTCACTTCAGATAAGTTAGTGAAATCCTTCAAATTCTCAGGTGATGCAGATCAACAGAACGGATTTTAAACCCATTCTTCGATTTACTATCTCATATCTACTATTTTTTTTGGAAAGGGCGATTTAGTGATTTCATATATCAGATTTGTGGTGTGTACGTGGTCGAGGAGAAAACATGTAAAACTCGTTATGTAACTATGATTCTTTGTACATGTTTATTAATTGAAGGGTTTGATTCATAGGAATGTAAATGTTGATTATGATTCTTTGCACCAAACGTCTTCATGTCACCAAGGCTATTTACAAAAAAAAAATGTGCTTTAATTTATTTCTTTGTTTCTAGGTATGCTACAAGATTTTGTTACTTATAAATGATTTGTAAATTATTATTATTTTTGATGCATGATTTAACAAAAAAAAAAAAAAAACTCGTTATCATGAATTTTCTCTATAAGTTTTTTATGCACAATCCTTCAGTGGCCGGAGAAAAACTTAATTTTCATTTAATTTTGTGGATTTAATTGAAATTTTCTATTGTTAATTTTGAGAAATTATCTGGTTATTCAATTATTGGGCCGATCGATCGGAGGGCCCGAGGGAAGGAGTCCCTTTTATGGCCACTTTTTTTGTAAAATGAAGAGTAACACAAATATTCAATTCGATAAAAAAAATTAAAAATTTCCATGTCCATGGTTACTTTTTCACTAGACAAAATTGTCCCTTTCTTTTAGTCCAATTACTATAACTCCTTTCCCCAATTAGTTTTTCTGTCCTATTTTTTTAGGGTATATTGGAATGTAAACTTTAATATAACATATCTAAAAATCCATGCCTTGGAATTTTACAATTTTTATCTCGTTGGAAAGCTTATAAAAAAACCTACGCTCGTACAAACAACAATATCAAATTTAGAACTTTTACTAAAAATTCGGAGGTATTTATCATTTAGGCATAATTTTAGAAAATTAAATATACATCCATTATGTAAACCACCACAAAAGATACATAATACTTTATGTAGCCATAAGTTGGTTTATGCATAAACTAATTTTCCGTTGCAACTAATAAAACGTATGCTATATGCTTCAAATAATTAAAAAAAAAACCGTATGTACTCCCTCCGTTTCAAGAAAACAGATACTTTCACTTTAAGTTCAATTTTCGAAAATTGAATGCATAGGCATTATGCAAACCACCATAAAGGATGCATAACACATCATGCAACCATATTTTGGTTTATGGATCGACTAATTTTTCGTTTCAGGAAAAGTGATACTTTCACATTCCGTTTCAGGAAAAGTGATATTTTCACTCCGTTTGATGAAAAGTGATATTTTCGCACCGTTTCAGAAAAAATGATACTTTTGAGCGAAAGTATCACTTTTCTGAAACGGGGCGAAAGTATCACTTTTCTGAAAGTGGGAATGTAATAAATACCCTCCATTTTTGTTGACCTTGCACAAATACCCCCGAGGGGTAAAAAATAATTTTTATAGAGTCAACTTGAGAAAGTAGCTTCCACTTTTTGGAAACAACTTATGCTAGTTGTGTCCACTTCTAGAAGCAACTTGTGCTAGTTGCGTCCACTTCTGAAAGCAACTTGCGATAGTTGCTTCCACTTTTCAGAAGATAGGGGTATTTTTAAAAATTGAATAAGGGTATATTTTAAGGGGTGGATTTTGAGGGGTATTTAAATAATGTTCCTTTTCTGAAACGGAGCAAAAGTATCATTTTTCTGAAACTCGGTAAAAATATCACTGTTTCTGAAACGGGGCGAAAGTAGTCGCAGACAAACACCATCTTCGGATTCTTCTTCGGTCGGCCCTCCTACCGTGGCAACAGTTGTACTAGTTTATTTATTTGTAGATGGGGAATGCAATAAAAAAAATATAATCATGACATAATTAAAGTCAAAAGTCTTAATCATTTTTATTTAATTGAATTTAATTTTTATTTATGATCCTAGTTATGACAGAACCCAATTAATGTATATTCATAATGATTATAAGTTACAACTCTTGCATCGGTCATATGTTTTTCGCTAAGATAAAACTGGGATGGTCGAATGCAACGTTTGTCTCTCAAAATATTATCCGACCGTCCAAAGCTCAAAAACCCTTTCTGTTTTGTATTATAGAAGACTCATCGAGGGATTCCCCTCAAATGCAAGACATATTATTCAACTATCCTTGATATCAAGAACTGTATATACCATTGATAAATTGTTGGTCCACAAATTCACTTGTTACTAATGAAATCTATCATTTATAAAGGCAAGTGAATGAATATAACCCACACAACTATTAAATACAACCTTCCTTCAAAAATCAAAATTTTTGTTATCTAAGTTTTAGCGGGCGAAAAAATACTCTCTTTATGTCTTCGTTGTTCTTCTTTTTATTTTTTCTGTTCGGTTTGATCATTATTGGATCAAATACTCAATACAAATCCTTATCACCAAGAAGCCAATTGGGAGTTTTTGAATATCAAAAGCAGATTCATATATATAACAAGACGTCAAGTAAGAATTAAGTTCCTGAATATCTTGTGATCAACATCTTTATGTTCACAAAATCCTTATGGTCTTCTTAATATTCATCCGCTACTTGTTTTTGATTACCCAACTTATATCTTAACAAATGAAACTGGACATCTTTTCATGAGCAAAAAAAGAATTCTTTCAATTCTATTACCCTAATTTTTTCTCACTCAAAATCATTGAAACTAACCCTAAATTTTTTTCCCATAAAAAAAAGTAATCAAACAAACTGATTTTTGACCGCAAAGAAACCCCAATAAATACCAAGAATTGAGAAAACTCGGTCAAGTTTAGTCTGGTTTCTTTATCCATGATCAATCAAGATAATTTCTTTTTGAAGTAAAACAGGGAGCTTCTTTATCATGAGCAATTAAGATGAGTTTCTTTTACCCACCTAAAAAGCAGTTAGCAAAAAATTTGACTTTTGAAGAAAGGTTGTATTTAACTTTTGTATGGATTGTATTTAGACACTGCCTATATAAATGATTAGATTTGAACTACCAACAAACATGCCTTTTTTTTTCCTTGTAGGATTATAACATTATATCTTAATTAGAGCCTATTATAGAGGCTCCAAAATTTTGAATTTGATGGCTCATAAGATGACAAAATTGAGTCATTGAAACCCCTTAACATATTAATTTTGTTAATGGCTAATTAATTAGTGCTAATAATTCGATTAACTAAACTAAATATGGTTAGTAATTAAATTAGACTATAATCTGATTTATAGAAATCAAAACCATATTTTTATTTTAGTTTAAATCAATAAATCATATAATTTTTTAAAATTTCAAGGCGTAAATATTATTTACGGTTAGGAAACAAACCACAACCATCATATACGGTTGGGAGTTCCAACCATAGGGAAACTCTGGGAAAAATGATTGGGAAAAATAAGGAACATAACTACTTACGGATGGGTTTTGCAGGGATTTTTTTTTTTTTTTGAAAAATTTAATATACTGTTGGGAGTTTATATTTTCCCCACCGTATAGCTGGTTTACGGTTGGGAAATATTGGTTTTCCCAACCATATGTAGTTAGGAAACTAGCTTTAAAATCTCTAATTTGATCAAATCTAACCCATTTATGCAGTCAAAAGCAACAAAAAAGAGTGTGTATTTTGCTTCTTACCTTATTTAAGTAATTAGTGGATGAGAATCGACTATTAATCGTCGTTGAAGAACAAAAAATAGAATAAAAAATACGATAGAGAAGAAGAACAAGAAGGAGGAGAAGAAGAAGAAGAAGAAGAAGAAGAAGAAGAGACAAAGAGGCGATTGTTTTGGCTCAGGTTCATGATTATGTTTAAATTTAGTTTTTGGATGTTTAATTAGATTTAGGTTAATTATTCTAAGATCAAGAGAATTAAGAACCTTCTCTTTCATGCTCTGAGAATCGAGCGACCAAAATTTGCGACTCAGTTCACCTTTCACTTTCATGATTCAATTTTCTACGCTCCCCCAATGATTTTCTCTGCTCCTTCTAGTTGATAAAGTTCTTACTTTCAATTAATTCTTAATAGAAACTGTTTTCTTTCTTTAGTCTTGCATTCTCTTAGTTTAAATTTTCTTTTTTAGTTTTCAAACTTTTATATTTTTATCCATGAGCGTTGCTAATTTCTTTCATGTGTCTCCAATATGTGTTTACATCTTGTCCTATTAATGGCGTTTGCCTTCTTGTTTGTTTTGATCAAAGCGTTTGCTGGGAGGTTTGCTAAGCGTTTGAAAGCAGTAGTCGTCTGTGGTTATATGAGTTGTATGAAATGGAAGAAGAACAACGAAGCGAATTGGTTTAACTCAGAAACTCAAATCGGTGACTTTTCCCGCTCTGAAAGTTTTTCAAAAAAAGTCAAATGGCGTAATTGTAGGTTGGATTGGTTTTTTTGTTGCCTTCTTTTACACTCAATGCAGTTACCCAGCTGTAAAACTTACCATGACAAAGTCCTCCTGCATTCACTCTATTCCCAAAATTATAGATATATTATTCCAAAAGAAATAACTTATATTTCTCTTTTCATTGGAAATACCTACATTTCATCAATATATCCTTTTTTTCCCCGACAGACTGAAATCAAACCCTAATATATCTAGTACTATGGAGGAAGGTAGCTCTAGCAATCTAGGAGATCTCGTCAACAAATTCAAACAAGCAACTCTAGAATTAGGAGATACCTCTGAAGTAGTGACTTTTGAATCAAGTAATGACAATGCCGAGGAAGTAGAAGCTCAATGGGAAGCAAGTGCTATAGGAATGGTGATTTTAGAAGGGAGGATGAAGGCTGAAACAGTGGAAAACTACATAAAATTCACATGGCCTTTCATCACTGCTGAAGAAGTCAAAATAATTGAGGTTGAGCCAAACTTGATGATATTCAAGTTTAGCAAATGGAATCACCTTAACCGAGTAATCACAGAAAGACCATGGAACATTAATAGACACTTATTAGTGGTCCATGATTACATTCCTGAACTGATCAACACACAAAAGCACTGGGGTTTCCAACACTTTTGGATACAACTTAAATTTTTATTAATTTCTGAACATATGAATGTCGATTCTATAACAAAGATGTGAGGCATCCTTGGTGAAGTTATATCTATTCATCCAAAAGATGCAGTTCCAATAGGAAGTGATCCGGTGAAGGTTTGCGTTAATATTGACATTTGTTACCCACTAAGAAGAGGAGTAAAAGTCATTACCAATGCTGGAATCACCCGCTGGATCAAGTTTTACTATGAAAGGCATCCTCCTGCAATTTTCTCTGAGTGTTATGTCATCAAGCATTGCAAAGATGCAAAATAATTTTTACTCAAAGCCCATGAAAAAACATATTTCTTTGGCAAAACAAGCAGCATCAGGAAGAACATATCTCAGATTGGTACCAGTAAAGCTCCAATAGCCAAAGCAAGCACAAAAAAATTCATCAAAACTGCATCTTTTTTTCCTCCTAAGGATGGTGAAGTTATAAATATGGATTTCTTGCTGAAGAAGAATGACAGTGCAGATTATGAAGACAAAAGACTGGGAAAGAGAATTAGAATCACCAAAGAAACTGATGAGGTGACTCAAGAAGAATCTTCCATTATTAATGCTTCTGATATCAACACAGACAACCAAACCTCTCAAATGAACAAAGAGAAAGAAATACAAGCTGCTAATGCACATGTGGAGATAAGGTATACAAATTTTCAACAAAAACACTCCTTTTATTTATCTTCTTTTAACTATTCCCATTTTATTTCTCTTCATAATCTTTTTTGTTAGGTTAAAAATTTTACGTAACTACTTTGCATGGCATTTATTGCACTCATTTCCTGAAGATTATTATTTCTATAAGTTTAGATAATATCATTTTCTTTAATAGTCGTTGGAGAAGTGAAGTGTTTATAATGAAGATTATCTCATGGAATGTTCAAGGTTTTAACAAAGTCAACACTAGAGATCATCTGAGTGATCTTATTAGAACTCAAAACCCAGATATAATCTTCCTCTGTGAAACAAAGATTATACAGCTCAAATGCTTTCCTCTTCTTAAAAAGTATCAATAACCAAACTCAGCCTATATTGAACCTGTAGGACTTTCTGGGGGTCTTGTTTTACTTTGGAAAAATGGTTTTACATGTGATGTGGTAGATTCATTTAGCAACATGTTCAATGTTATTGTTCAAGGTGACCCCAGTAAGCCTGAGTTCCTCTTAACATGCATGTATGGTTATAGTACTTATAGCAAGAAAAAGGAGCAACGAGAATTTATTCATAGAATTATTAGAGCCAACAATAATCCTTGGATAGTGTTAGGGGACCTGAATTTCCATCTTATTGATAATACAAGTGTAGCTTCTTCATCTTCATATGGCTTAGTGAATGGTATCATTAATGACTGTGGTCTAGAGGACATAGGCTATGTAGGAAAAAATTACACATGGACTAACAACAATTTGGGTACAAGCACAAAGAAATCTATAATAGATATGGCTTTAGGTAATGGTAAATGGTCTTTTTACTTTCCTAATGCTAAACTCTTGCATCTGTCACAAGTTGGTAGTGATCATAGTCCAATAATGCGTGTAAATGATGCCACTGTCCCAAACTGTTGGAAACCATTTAAATTTTTCTTAACATGGTTAAATGATGAAAGTTATTCTACTGTTATTGCTAATTATTGGAAATCTAGTGTCCAAGGCTCTTCTTCTTTTCAGTTCAATCACAGGCTCCATATCACTAGGAAGAATCTCTCTCTATGGAAGAAAGAGCATTTTTGGAGAAATTAATCAAAGGGTTAATACACTGCAAAAGAACTTAGAGCTACTTCAAGAATATCTACAAGCCTCTTCTGCATAAGATGACATCATTCATATCAATAATGAGCTAAATAAGTGGCACAAGATTCAAAGTGACTTATACCAACAAAAGTCAAGAGACGGTTTTATGAAGGAAATGGACTATAATAGTAAATACTTCCACACAAGGTCATATAAGAGGAGAACAAGAAATAACATAGATTCCATACAAGATCATGATGGTAACTGGATCCAATCAATAGAACAAATTTCAACACATCTCAGTCAGCATTTCAAGCACATCAGCACAACATCAAATCCACAGCTATATGAAGGCCTCTACAACATTCTGCCTACCATAATTTCTGCAGCAGATAATTTCAGTCTTACTTGCATTCCTTCACCACAAGAAATTTTTGACACTCTCAAAAGTATGGAGAATTGGAGTGCACCAGGACTTAAGGATTTCAAGCTGTTTTTTTTATAAAAAACAGTGGATAGTGGTAGGTAATGATGTTTGTCTTATGGTTACCAGATTTTTTGAATCTCAGCACATCTCAAAGCATCTTAACAAAACTTATATTTCTCTGGTTCCAAAGAAGAAGAAGGCTATGTGTGCAGCTGATTACAGACCTATTGGCTTATGCAACACCTCTTACAAAATCATATCAAAGATTTTAGTAAACAGAATGAAGCCACTTATGTCCAAGATTGTGTCTCATTTTCAAGCTGCTTACGTGACAGGTAGACTTATTCAGGATAATACAATTATTGCTCAATAGATTATTCATTATATGAAGAAAAAAAGATGACAAATTGGATGGTTAGCCCTCAATCTTGACATGTCTAAAGCATTTGATAGACTTTAATGGCTCTTCCTATTGAAAGTTTTGCAGTACTTTGGTTTTTGTGATGATTTCTGCACTCTTGTTCATCAATGCATCAACACTACCACTGGCCGTTTATGCTCAATGGTAGTCCTTGTGAAGATTTTACTCCTACAAGAGGAATAAGACAAGGAGATCCCATATCTCCTTACTTATTCATCTTATCAATGGAATTTCTTTCTAGGGATCTAACTGCTGCTCAAGAAAACAAATCAATTCCTAGTATTAAAGTGGCTGAACTTTCTCCAGCCATTAATCATCTACTATTTACAGATGATTTATTCATTTTCACTCAGAAAACCTTTCTTCAGTCAACAATTTATTGGAAGTACTTCATAATTTCACCACAATCGGGCGCATGTCATCAATTTTGAAAAATCTGCAGTTCATTTCAGTAAGAAAACCAAGCCTGAAGTTGCAGTGACCCTTACAAGTATTCTTGGAGTTAAAACTATGTCATCAAAAGAAAAATACTTGGGTTCACCACTTATTGTTGGTCACTCAAAACAAGAGGCTTTCAAGAGCATCAAAGAATGTTTTGAAACAAGATTATCCACATGGTCTGCAATTAATCTTTCTCAAGATGGAAAAGGTACCATGATCAAGCATGTTCTTAATTCAATCCCAGTTTATCAAATGGGCACCTTCAAACTCCCCATCAATCTCATAAGTCAGCTCACAACAATTGCAAGAAAGTTCTTTTGGGGTCATAAAACTAGTAGAGGTTCCAATCCAATTGCATGGCAGAATTTGTGTATTTCAAAAGATCTAGGTAGGCCTGGCTTTCAGAGATCTTGAAAAACTCAATTTAGCTCTCCTCACCAAGTTATCATGGAGGATTTGCAATGAGTCAAGTCATCTTATGGTCCATATTTTGAGCAGCAAATACTTCAAATCTAAAGACATCTTGTATCAAACATAGAAGCAAAAAATTGTTCATATACTTGGAATGGTATTACTAAAGGTTTGAATATTGGGTAGCAAAATTATTTCATGGAGATCAACAATGGTGAAAATACAAAAATATGGCTAGATAAGTGGATCCCAGGTATGAATCACCCACCACTCCCTCAAAATGATAATTTCAGATTTTATGGAGAAGTTGTTGAACTAATGGAGCCAGACACAAACCTTTGAAACACCACTCTCCTAAATCATTTGTTTGATGCTAACACCTCCATGAAAATTCAAGCTCTCTTTATTGATAAATCTAAAAGGATGTTATGATTTGGATGCCTACCAAGGATGGCAAATTTTCATAAAAATGCATATAATTTTCTTACTAAATCTGACAGAGAAGTACAAGTTAATGACATCTCCATTAATAAAATGGTGTGGAGGAGACTATGGAAATGCAGAGCAACTCACAGAATCAAGATGTTTGCATGGAAGTGTATTAGAGACATCCACAACACAAAAAACAAGCAAGCCAGATATAATACTGAAATAGATAATCATTGTGACATCTGTGGCCACCTTGATGAAACTATGGAACACATTATTTTTGAGTGTAGTCATGCCAGAAAAGTGTGGAAGGAGATCAACATAAACATAGACATTGTAAGACAACAGTTTCATACATTTCAAAATGGGTAATAAGTCGGTTCTCAAACAATTCACACATAAAGAGCGCATATTAGTACGTTTCATGATAGGAGCTTGGATTATCTGGAAAGACAGATGTGATGTTGTCTTTCAGGGAGTATCACTAAACCCAACTTCTTAAATGCATAAGATCTTTTATTATCTATATCACCATATATGCATGATCTTGCATCTCATCCTAGTATACAAACAGTCGATAATAACTCTGTGTGGAAACCACCTCTGAGTGGCACTAGCAAAATTAATGTTGATGCAAGCTTTGATATTGACACTCACCAATTGGGAACTGGTCTTGTTTTACGAGATCATATAGGTACCTGCAATGGCATCAAAGGGAGTTACGCAAATGGAGCATTAAGTGCAGATGCTGGAGAATGCATGGCAGTGAGGGAGGCGTTATCTTGGGCGAAGGAGAAGCAGCTAAACAACATCCATATTGAAGCCGACTAGTCATTCAAACTAGTCATTCAATCTATCAATGGAAGTTAAAAACCTTATTTCTTGCTAGTTGAATGAGAATTGGAACATAATAAAAGAGATTAAAAACCTTATTTCTTGTTTCAGTAGTTGTGTTTTTTCGTTTGTTGGTAGAACTGATAATCAAGTATCTGATTCTATAGCTAAATCAGTAAGGGAGACAACTTCAAACATTGAAGCATATGAGTCTTACTCATCTGAATTTGTAGTCTTCTGGCAAAAGACATGCAAACCATTTTAAGCTAAATGCTCAATAAATTTCTTTCTTATAAAAAAAAAAGGTTAATTATTCTAGGATAATAAGGTAATAATAAAATTAATGAAAGGGTATTTTTGTATTTTTTTATGAATTAGGTCTTCTCATCCACATTTAGGACACCATCAAAGCCATAAGCTTAGATCCCCTGTAATAGGCTTCCTTAAATATTCTGAGTAATGCACCGTGTGAATGAATCCCTTATTAGGTTGATTTGAACATCAAATAATTGTTGACCCTAAATCATTGATCTGGTAGGGCATATTTAAACTGAGGTAGGTAAGAAGGAATATTAATGGACTGTTTGGATTTTTGTTAGAGGGAGAGTAAAAATATCCGAGAAATGTGAAAATTGTAATTGACTCGTCAACAAGGACCAATTCAGCATATTTTCTAACTCAGTCAAATTTGTCCTACTAAATACTTCCACTAACCACAAAAACTCACACCCAATCACCAACTCCAGCACCACCATCACCGATCCTCTAGGCACTCCTAACTGTAAAACTAATGAGATAATATTTTTTTTTCAAAGCCTCCAAATTATGGTGGTATTTTGGTTACTTAGAAAAGTTAAACTAGAAAAAGATGACGTGGCATGGTTTTTCTTCCGTTCCTTCCAACAAAGGTAATTCCAGTGACAAGGTTTTGATTTAGGTCCAATTTGATACTGATAAGGTATAACACAAAATGCCTTCACTAGAAAATGCCTTCACACGCAGAGGAGGGTCTGTAATGGCTCGGCATTATGAATTGATTCCAAACGTAAACACAATATACTCGGATAAGCATATCCTAATATACAAAATTGGTT
This sequence comes from Papaver armeniacum, assembly GCA_023531295.1. Lineage (NCBI taxonomy): Eukaryota > Viridiplantae > Streptophyta > Magnoliopsida > Ranunculales > Papaveraceae > Papaver > Papaver armeniacum. The sequence goes on along the minus strand of JAJJWW010017268.1, from coordinate 58,364 downwards.
AAAAAGACCAAAATTAAAATTTCCTGGATGAAAAGGACAGTTAGATTTTGATAATGTTTAAATGGACAAAAATTTAAAAATAGGACGGATGTAACCGCCCATCCTGCCCATTTTCAAATACTTTTTCTTATTTTTAATTTACACAGGATGCATCCAGTTTCATCCTCGCTATTTTTTAAGTTTAAGCCAGGATGAATCCAGTTTCATCATTGCTATTTTTTGTGTGTCCATTTCACCCATAAATTTTTTTTACTTGTCCATTTGAACCGTGTTTTAAATTTTTTTGGACAAATGACCCATTTTCCGATCCTAATAAGTCCCAAAAGAGAAATTAAACTTAATTTCTTGTTAAGGTATCATAAGCAAACCCATAACAAATGGACAAAGTCCTAGCTTCCTAAATAATACTCCCTCTGTTTCTGGAAAAGAGATACTTTCACTTTTTCAATTTGGCCTATTTTTAGGCTAAAATGAAAAAGTGAAAGTATCACTTTTCCAAAAACAGAGGGAGTAATTTGTGTTCTTCATCGTGGACGAGAAAGTTTGAGGAAATACGTGGATTTTTTCCCGTATGCCGCACAAAGTAGGAAGATGCATAGTACTTCACTAGTGCAACATGATGGTGATCATGGAGTATATACCACAATTTACTTACGAAACAAAATCTTAGAGCATCTCCAAGAGAGGGTGGATCTTGTTTTTTGTATTGACACATATGATTTTACACCCTCGTTTGGCATAATTCCATCTCCAACAGTATGGTCCTATAAACTAGGAGGGACCAATTACTAAATATGAAGGTGTTCAAGAAAGTGTTATTTACACCTCCGGCTCCACCTCCACGTCATAGTTTACACTATTTTTCTTAAAAAATATTACTAAATATGAAGGTGTTCAAGAAAGTGTTATTTACACCTCCGGCTCCACCTCCACGTCATAGTTTACACTATTTTTCTTAAAAAATTCTCTACTATTGGAGATGGTTTTTTAAAGTGGAAATTTCTGAGGAACCCAAGTTTGGTTCCTCTCTCTTCCAAGAACCCGTCATTAAGATTGTATACATGTGTAGCCCAAATTGTAAAATCAACGGTTAAAAATAGTTGTTTTAACTAGATTTATGTTTTCATATTTTTCAGATGGACTAATTTAACCTTGATTATGGATAACTAACAAAAGAAAATGAAAAAGAAAAATTCCATTAGGTTACGGTTAGTTGAAAGGTCGCCCAAATTGTCTCCATGAATTTCTGCCGGCTAAGGGTTATGGCCATTATTTTCGGCTGATTAAGGTTATTCACATTAATTGCGAAATTAGAGATTTATGTTATGATCACTCTCTCTTCAGTCTCTTCTGAGTTTCTCACCGATTATTTCTCTTCCTCTTTTCAGCATCTAATCAATTTCTCTGATCTTAAAAATTTGTTCTCAATGAAGATACTCATAAAGATTTCGAAAGAAGGTTGAAAGAAAGATTAATAAGTGTGAAGTTATGTTCCCATTAGTCAATGTTGTAAGAAGATTTTTTAACAGTAAAGGATGAATCTAGTAATGGATCTGTAAGCTAAGACCTTGTTAAACTCGGTTTAGATATGGCATTTTGGTCCTAGTCCAAAACATTTTGTAATGGATCTGTTTTCTTTTTTCTTTTAATTTTTTTTCTATGGCATTTTGGTAGACAAGTCCAATATTTTTTGTAATGGATCTGTTGTTTTTTTTTTTTTTTTTGTCTAAACGATGGATATGATTTTAATTGCTATCAATCCACTCTTCCAACTAAAGCTCACAAGATTCAGAACTACAATATGGAGGATTTCGTCAACTTTCATTTTTTTTTTAAATCATTAATTTCTATATCTCTTTTTATTGTTTTTCGTTTTTCGGATTTAGCTTGAAAGTGAACAGTTGATAATTGACATTTTCACAAATCACTATTGAGTATTGAGTATTACAAAGATAAATTGGGATTTTCACTATAGGTACACAAGTAGCCGTGAAAATTGGATGTTTCCCGAATTTTGAAATTTTCACCAACCGTGATAAATTGGAATTTCTCATTTTCACTATAGGCAAATATCATTCACACGGACATCCATAGCGAAGATGCATCGACTAACAGGGTAATGCTTCCTATTGTAATATAATGGACGGGTTGTTTTCTATCCTCGTGGATACCGGATACTGTGATATTACTACCAAATCTGAACATGTGATAACTAAAGATTTCATCATCTATAATTGTAGGGTATAACGAGTGAAAGTTGCAATTATCACCGAAAAACAAGATGATAATCGCAGATTTCACAAGTTGCCAACTGATGAAAATTACTCTTATCACGCCTGATAAGGAAAATACCCCCAAGGTAATAGCATGTTGTAGTTAAATGGACCAATGGATACTTCTGTATAGTTTCTTTGAAAGTTGATACATAGAAATGGAATCAATAATGATTAACTCTGAAACTATAGTTTGTGTACTAGTTGTGACGAAATACTAAAGAACTAGAATTGCCAACCAAAATTAATATTCTTGACCTTAAAATGTGAAAAGTCTTGTTGTAACGTATATAGTCTAAGCGATGGTGAAGAATGCGTTCTCCGGGTGTGACGAGCAAAGATTATCGACCGTGAAAGTAATAGGTTAGTAGAGGAGAAATAAAGGTGTGATAAACAAAGAGTTAAGCAGATTTTTTGGGAGACACTTTAGGAATCATATCTATCTTATTTACTACTCATAACCGTTTTTCAAAATAAATCCACGTGTTCAGTTTAATCCAAATTAGTTTCCTTATTTGTGTAATCCAATCTTAATATGGGTTTGTAGAATATGGGGCGAGCTTGATTTTAGGGATTTTCCTAAATTCTTGGTTTTTGAATTTTTTTCAACGCAGACCAAATTGGATAATTACTGCTAATAATAAAGAAAACACAAAATTGGTCAAAAAGACCAAAATCAACAATTCCTGGGTGAAAAAGACACTTAGAGCATCTCCAACAGTGGGTGCTAAAAATCCTACGTGGAATTTTTATTTAGATCCTTATTTATGGGGTCATATGTATGTGGCAAAAATAATAATGCTTTGCTCATGAACCATCTCCAATAGTATGGAGTCTTATTTTTAAAATTTGTTGTTTTGGATAATGATAAAATTGATTCCCTCTTTCCTATTGGTTCATAACAATTTATTTAAAAATTAAAAAATTAAAATATAGTTAAAATGATGATGTGGAGGTCATTCCCAAGGTCTAAATAAGACCTTCTCCAAGACCTTCATATTTATTTTAACACCCTTCCTATTTTATATGACCCACTGTTGGAGATGAATTTAATGTAAATGAGAGTCTAAAATCCTATGTGTCATGAAAAAATAAAACCTCCACCCTCTGTTGGAGATGCTCTTAGGTTTTGATACTGTTTAAATAGCCAAAAATTAAAAAGATACTGTTTAAATAGACAAAAATTTAAAAATAGGCAGGATGTAAACCAGTTTCATCCTGTCCATTTTCAAATATTTTTTCTTATTTTTATTTTACACGGGATGCATCCAGGTTTCATCCTTGCTATTTTTTAAGTATAAGCCAGGAAGAATCCAGTTTCATCCTTGCTATTTTGTTTTTGGCTATTTCACCCGTACTTTTTTTTACTTGTCCATTTGAACCGTGTTTTAAATTTTTTTGGACAAATGAACCATTTTCTCTAAAGAAAAATTATTATAATAAAAGGTCAATATAGTAAAATTAATAGTTCTAAAACTAATTTTGGATTTCTTATATAGGATATCTTAATGGTGGGTTCTTAATATAAAGAATTTCAAAATTGGGCTAGAAATATTTTTCCACGCTTTTTAAATATGAGGTCCTATATTTACTCTATGTTTAGACACCATAAATAAAGGGACTAAATTAAAAAGCCACATAAGATTTTTTGCACCTTCTGTTGGAGATGCTCTTAGAGACTTAACCAAGTTTCAAGTAAAAAGAGATGCAAACTCCGATTACTGGGAATGTACCCATGTAAAAAGAGATGCAAACTCTGTTAAGGACTCTTTAGCAATGCATGTTTTATCGATTTCAGTAGCGGAAGAGGAGTCCAATTTTGTGCACACTCCTTTGACGAGTGTGCACGTAACAAACTAATCTTATTGGTCCTCCTTAACAAACGGTTATCCCATATTATCAAATTAATTTTTATTGTGTTTAAATTTAATTTAAATTACAAAAGGAAATCATACTAGATCTTCTCCATAATTATAGTGTTTCTAGATATGGAAAGAAAAGGTAATTAGTTTTGGGAACGAACCAAACTAAACACCGCAACATCATGTGATCTTTTTTCATAACTAACATCTTGTTCGTGCACAAAATTGGACCAACCAGCTGAATTTGTTACGTGCACACTCGTTAAAGGAGTGTGCACAAAATTGGACTCGCGGAAGAGTGAGAGTTAAATAAATCCTGCTCGGTTAAATGCAGTAATATCTGCAGACTTATTATCAAGTTAAAAAAAAAAACTTATTCAAAGATGATGGCGGTAGTGAAATCGTCCAGGTAATTCATGCGAGTTTTGTGGTCAATGGTGGGATATATTTGTCCGAGTTATAAAAATATAATGAGTCAGATTGAGTTAGCGTGTCGACATTCTTGAATGAATAATCATCTCATGTACACTATTTGAACATCACATAATTGTCTGATCCAAATCATTCATCGGGTGGGGCTGAACATGGTAATGATGGTTGCAAGACTTGTAAGAATTGTACAAAAGTACTCGTCCGTCCACAGGACCACAGGCCAATTTGTGGTTCCAAGATGTGGCATCAATCTTAATCATTCATCGGGTAGGGCTATGATGGTTACAAGACTTGTAAGAATTGTACAAAAGTACTCGTCCGTCCACAGGCCAATTTGTCGTCCAAGATGTGGCGTCAATGTCAAAATCATTCATCGGGTAGGGCTGAACATGGTAATAATGGTTACAGACTTGTAATAATTGTACAAAAGTACTCGTCCACAGTGTCGTCCAAGATGTGGCATCAATGTTGCACATGCATTGTCTAGTTAGCAATTTAAATCCGTGTATCATGAGTAAGACATCGCCGTAGGAGGAGCTTAGAGCAACTGTAGTGTTGCGATCAAATCCAAAGACTAAAGAGTAAAAAAAAGACTAAATTTTGGGTTTAGTAGGTGTTCAAACACTACGGGGAAGGAGTAAAATTGGTGGGGCGCAACTTTAAGTTGCGCCTGAATCAGGCGTAACTTTAAGTTGCGCCCCATTAATTTTTTTTTTATTATTATATTCAGGCGTAACTTTGAGTTACGCCCCAATCAGGCGTAACTCTTAGTTGTGCCCCAAATTTTTTTTTTTTGTCTTTTATCGTCAGGCGAAGTTATAAATTACGCCTGTTCGGGTGTAACTTTAAGTTACGCCCGACTAAAACCAAACTAAAGACTATATTTGGTATGGTTTTTAGTTTTAGTCTGGTCTTTGATCTTTACTCCCTCTCCACTGCGTCTGCTGTTTGATCTTTACTCTGGTTTTTAGTCTCCCACTGTGGATGCTCTTAGTCGTCCGAAAATATAATTTAAGATGGTCTGGCACCCATGTGAAAATCTATGGATATCCCAAAGCGAAATGATGTACCATCCCTTCGTAGAGGTGTAATTTGGGTTTGTGGCCAAGACGAGCACAACCTAGCCCAAAGACGCTAAAATTTGAGCACAAATTGACCCGGACGTGACTTAGCCCGAAGACGGCATAAAGACGTTAGTTAAATGGGACGTGCTGGGTTTGACTAATTGGAACAGTAGTACAGCACAACACGCGGCACGGATAAGCATGTGGCCCAGCCCAGCACAACACGTTAAGAGAGCACGTCATAATACTTACAAATACACCATATAACAAGGCATAATACATCACATTTTTTGTATATTTCACAAAAGAGTCACTATTCTAGCTAGTTTTTAACATTTTATGTTGGCTTATTTATAACAACACATATAACACCTTAATATTTGGAAAATATATTTCAATATCGTTGTTATAATGTCGTCACCTATATTTAACTAGAACATTAATTTTATTTGTATTAACAATAATCCAATTTTATATTTGATGGGCTATTTCTTTTTATTGAATAAACTTGTTAATTTTACTTGAAATAATTTCAAATGATATGTTGTCTAATTAAATTCTTGTGATAATGTCCGACTTAATGTATACACTAAGTGATTTCAAATTGTTTATAGCACGTGTGCCAGCACGGCACATCACGACACATCACGGCACGTTTATTCGTGTATTGTGCCCGTGGGCTGTGCTGTGCCTAGATTTTGACTAGTAAGCACAACACAGCACATCACGTTTAAATCGTTGGCACAACACAGCACGACACATGGCACGTGAAGTACGCCACTTCGTGTCTTAGGCCCTTGGCCCAAGACGTTTACACCTCTATCCCTTCGTATCCAATTTTGGGATAAAAAGATGACTACGGATGAAATTTTGCTGGTCTTAAATAAATAAAAAAGCATGTTATAGGGTTCCAACTTTTTGGTTTTGAGGGCTCACATAAGAACGAAATCGGGTCATGACATTCAAAACTCCTAATCATATTGATTTTTTCGATGACTAAATTGCACTCGATTAGTTAGTGCTAAGAGCATCTCCAACAGATGGTGAATCTTCTTTTTTTAAGTGACACTTAGAATTTTAGACCCTCGTTTGGCATAAATCCATCTCCAACAGCAGAGTCCTACAAACTAGGAGGGACCAATTACTAAATATGAAGGTGTTCAACAAAGTGTTATCGACACCTCCGGCTCCTCCTCCACGTCATATATTTCACTATATTTCTTATAAAATTCTTTAATGTTGGAGATGGTTTTTAGATGTGAGGTCCTATATTTACTCTATGTATAGACCCCATAAATAAAAGGACTAAATAAAAAAGTCACATATGATTTTTTACACCTTCTGTTGGAGATGCTCTAACAAACTTAATTAATTAAAATTAATTAAGATTAATGATTAATTTAAGTTATTTTAGGTAATAGTTGGTGTTTGATAATCAAGATAAGATTTTGTTGTTGTTTTTTTAAAATTAGCCTACGATTGGGAAACCTCATAATAATAGTATACGGTTCGGAAACCAAACCGTGAACACTCTATACGGGAGCGAAACCAAACCGTAAGCTTAATATGCGGTTGGGAACCCAAATTTTCTCAACCGTAAACAAAATCATAAGTTCCATATACGGTATGAAATTTGAACCGAAACCAAACCCAGAATATTTTACGGTTGGAGTTCATATTTTCCTGACCGTAAAACCAATTTTACGGTTGGGAGTTCATATTTTCCCAACTGCAGAGTTGATTTACGGTTGAGAAATGTTGATTTTTCCATCCGCATATAATTCTGAAACTAATCTAATAATCATATCAAATCTAACTTATTCATGCGATCAAAAAAATAGGTTTTCCGAATCTTGCCTTACTGAAGTCATATTGGTTGATTAAATAATGTTTGATTCTTCAATTCTTCTTTTTCTTGAAAATCATCATCATTAACGTCATCGAAGATGATGAAGAGAGGTGGAGAAGAAGAGACGATTTTTTTTTTCCAAACTAGATATAGGTTAGTTATAGGGTAACTTTGTATTTAAACTTTCCTTCAACAAAAAGAAATAATAAAAATCGTTTCCTGCTGTTATATTCTTTAGTTTTGAATTGATTTGATGTATTATATAAAATAAGTTACTGTGTTTGGTTTTCACCACTGTGAATAATGTAAGTAATTCATAATGCACCAGTTGCAACTTACAACAAGAAATGCTTAAAAGAAAGAAAAAAACTTAGAATGCACATAGAATTTTACTTTACTTTTGTTTTTTGGTTAATCAAGAATTTCAATTCATTCAATCAAAATAGTAATTACATGTTCGCATCCAAGATTAACAAAAACATCAAAATACATAAAAAAAAAAAAAACATCAAGATAATCAAAACCCTAATACAAACATATATTGGGAAGTAGGGATGGTTAGTTTATCAATATTTGGACTGACCATTGGATTCCTGATCTGGATATAACTCTAGATCAAATCTGTTCTGAAAAGAACAACTTGTTATCACTTGTCTCAGACCTAATCGACCATGAGACGAATTAGTGGAACCAAAATCTGATTATCTCTTTCCCTCACATTATAACTCAATCAATTCTAAATATTAAATTGTTTACATATTCCTCTCAAGCATTAGAACAGGATAAAATTAGATGGACTTTAACTAGGAATGACATTTCTACTGTTAAAATCAGTTTATGACAGATTAAATAGTATGAACAATGTAGATGTAGAACTAGAAAATTCCTAGAAAAATTTCCGGAAATCTCAAATCCCTCCATAAATAAAATTATTTCTGTGGAAATGTATCAATAGTGCTTTGTCTGTTAGACAAATTCTAAGTTGCTATGTAGAAACAATAAATAATACATGCGTTTTATGTAATCATAATAATGAATCTGTTCAACATCTATTATTTGACTGTTGGTTTGCAAAGACTATTTGGTTGTTACCACCATTTAGTGGAGTTATTGGTACTAATACAACATATAGATCTTTCAAAAAACATTATGAATTTGGCTTGCAGTGAATGATCAGCTGGCAATGACATGTGCAACAAAATGTTGGTTTATATGGAAACAAAGGTGTACCAGAATTTTTCTAGAGAAAATAAAGCTCAACCAAGATATCAATTTCTATCCAGAGATACTTGAATTTCTGGTGCAAGCCCACTCAACAGCTATGCCCCAATAGCCGGGGAAAATGACATTGCTTGTTCCCTGGATTAAACCAAATATTGGCCGCAACAAACTAAAATTTTATGCATCTTGGATTTCTGCTACTTCCTTTGCTGGTTATGGACTAATTATGAGAAATTGTGCAGGAAATGGAAACCAGACTAAGTCAGGAGTATTCCAAGCTCAATGTCCATAAAAGGCAGAAGCGTTAGCACTAATGCAGGGAGCAAAATGGGCAAATGAGGAGGGTTTCAAGAACTTCTCGATGGAGGGTGACTGTGAGAGAATAATCAGGTACTTGCAAGGAAAGGAGTCTTTAATAGTTTGGCAGAATGAAGGAATAGTCAAAGAGGCGTTGGGTATTTTAAATAGCAGTTCAGGTTTTTTGGGTTTCAATTTCACTGTTAGAAGTGGAAATCAAGTGGCGGATTAATTGGCCAAGGAAGCAAGAAAATCTTCACTTTTCAGTACATGGAAAGAGGAGATGCCTAACTTTCTATGTCAATTTCTTTTGGTGGACAAATTAGGTAGGAGTAATCAATGTTGTACGACTCGGGGATCGGCTCCAAGCCGATCCCCGATCCTGGCCGATCCCAACCGAGTAACTCGGCGAGTCATCACAGATACTAACTATCTCACATTTAATGTCAATAAGCCCACAATTATCGAAAATCTTATTGATTTTGTTATGTTTTACATGATTATAGGAATATATTTAAGTTTAATGGTTACTTTTTATTTTCTACCCCTATATAATCAACTAATAATGAAAAGACAGTTAATCAATTGAAGAAATATGGCACGAAAAGTGAAGATCTAAATAATTTTTTTCAATTTATTGTATTTAGCGTGATTATAGGAATATATGTAGTATTTATGATTATCATTTTCTATAGATGTAATTAGTTGTCAATTATTATTAGCCAATCAAGGGAAGAAAATAATAGGAAAATATGGCAAGAAAAATCATAATTTAGGAAATATCACATTTTGGTTTATAGTTTAACGTGATTATAGGAATATATTTACTTTTTATGTTAATTTTCGTTTTTTAAAAACGTAATTATATAAATATGTTTTTAATCTTTATGCAATCAAGGCATTTTTTACTCTACTACTGAGTTTTTTGTGACTCGGTAGACTCGTGACTCGGACCGATTCACGTCTAACTCGGCGAGTACTAAAAACAAACTCGGGCTCGGACGAGCATTAAGGTTCGTATTGCTCAGAGGCCGATACCCGAGTTACTCGCGAGTAACTCGGCCGGGCCGTATTACATTGGGAGTAATAACATAGAAAGTGTCAATATTGCAACTTATTTAAGTGTTTCAGTCTCTCATGCTGATGTAAATAGTAATAGGAAATCTATTTTACTTTCAAGTTCAGCTAATACCAATGAAAGTATGTTGCCTGAAGATCAAAATAGGGAGCATGTTCTCATAGTGATATAATGGCAACAAACGGGATACTGGTGTTATGCTTTTGTTCTCTGTTTAGTTTGGAATGAATTATTTTTATGCTCAAAAACAAAAAAAAATACAAACAAGGATATCAACCACAAGTAGATCGCAAAGAGAAAAGCAATAAACAACAGAGATACCCAATTTTTATTATATATTATGGAGAGATGATGTTATATTCCGGAAATAATTCCGACCATTTAATTTGATTGTATTCTTCCATCTAAGATAAGCTAAAAAGGAAAAAAAAATTCCAGAAACTTGTAGATCCAAACGAACTTGGATGCCTTGAATCCCTTGAGTATGGATTCAAAGCGATTTCGTGGTGACTCGTTGATGTTTTTGAATCGAGAGTAACAAGCCACGAACCAGCCATCAAAGATTGAAGAACTTGCCCACAACGACGAAAAAAAATCGCCCCAAAATGCCGAAGAAACATGTCAAAAGACACAAAAAAAATGACGTAGAAACGAATTATCCAATGAATGTTGTTTGGAGTAATGAGTACCCTCACAAAATCAATTTATTTCTTTGGCTTCTCTCTCATGATCGGGTAATGACGGCGGATAAACGTCTAAGAAGAGGTATGGATGTCTCTAGTGTTTGTCGTTTTTGTGAGGAAGACGATGAATCAAGCTCGCGCTTGTTTTATGGTTGTTGGAGAATCACGGAGAATATGGGATTACTTTGTTGAAGGGTGTCACTTTGGATGGTCACACGACCCTAATATCATTACATCTATGAAAACTTGGAAGTTTAATTGGGTGAGACGAAAGACTTACTCGAATATGGAATAACATCCCGATTGCTATATGGTGGTGTATATGGAAAGAGCGAAATGCAAGAACCTTTGATAACAAAAAGAAAACTTTGGCAAGCCTCGTTAATCAAATTACAAGCGTTCTTTTGTGCCGAATCGAATACAAGAATGTTAGGGCTTACGGCAAATATTGTAATTTCTTTATGGGATTCATTTTACCGGCCTCCGTAATTTTTGTGGTTTTTTACTTGGGTAGCCGAATCCCCTTTCGGTTCTCCGTTTTTTGTTCGGTTGTAATCATTGGGTTAAGGTACCCCTTAAGTGTCTTTTTTCAATGAAATTTCCTTTTGACCGATCAGAAAAAAAAAAAAAAAAAAATTTACCTCAAGCTAGAAAAGGAAAAGAAATCCTTGCTCAGAACTGGTCCAAAAAGACCAAATCTAATTAGCAAGAAAGATGAAACAGACTCTAGTTTTTTGTTGTTGTTTTTTTTTTGCAAAGGGAAGAGAAAAGACGAAAAACATGTCATTTTTTTAGAATTTTACTAAGCATGCACTCTGCTTATCGGCAGGGTGTTATATGGGTGTTAGTTTAATTGCTGAGTTTGGTAATGCTTTTATTTTTCCAAAAGCACTTTCAAAACCTATATATGTCAATAATTTTTGAAATTGGTGTTTGATAAAAAATAATCAAAGTCCTTTTTACCCAAAGCACTTCCCAAATTCCTCAATTTTCAAAAATATTATTGAGGAGGAGTAAAGAAATAAAACTTTTAAAAATTTAAGAATATTTCTCTCCATTTGAAAAAACTTTGCATAAGCTTTGGTCCCACCTAAATTTAATGCATAATTTATCTTTTTTGTCCCTATTTTATTTTAAAAATGACAACAATTATATACAATCAATTTTTTATTTCTTATATTTTAGTCTTTAATATTATTATTTTTTATTTTCAAACTATTTCATTTACCATTTCATTTCAGTTATCAATAATGATAATACAAACAAATATTAAATAATTACTTAATTAATTTTTGTTTGATTTTTTGTTTGAAAATTATATATATATATATATATAAAAGTGGTTATGTAAAATAATTTTTTTTTAACAATCATAATAATAGTAACAATTAGTAAATTTAGTATTATATATATTTATATTGAATAGTAAAAAAAATTAATTATTTTTAAAGCCAATAAAATAAAATCTAATAAAACTATTTTCAAATATATGTCTGTTTTTGTCATTTGCTACAACAACAATGGTTAAATTTGATAATTTACCAAACACAATTTGACTGCTTTTTTAATCAGCTTTAACTTTAGTTAATATTTTACCAAACATCAAACAGCTTTTTTCTCACAACACATCACAACAACGCACAACAGAAAAGTGCTTCTACAAAAGTTGCAGCAATACCAAACTAAGCCTTAATTTTTCTGTTTTCAGTCGTGTCTATCTGAGAGTTAGACAAGTGTGGGTGTACAAGTACTTTTACCTTGCGAGTTGTGACCGTTTTCTGTAAGAGAATCATTTTATTTATTTTTTCCAATTTCGATTGAATGTTTCTCTCTTCTCTGCCATTAATCATGGTATCAAATTACAAATTTATGATTTCAAGTTTCGATCCCTCATTTGATAGATCTAAGTTTCGTGGTCGTAGTGGTAGAGCTGGTAATCCAAATTTGTTCTCAAGATCAGCATATGGTCGTGGTTACACTCCTCCTATCCAGTTGTTCATCATTTGCTTAGTATTCCATCTATTGCTACTGCTTCAAAAAAAAAAAAAAATCTATTGCTACTACTTCCAGAATTAGAAGCAATCTCAAGTGGTAAACTGGTCACTTATCTTCCTGGATTAGCAGTTCAACCTCTTCCTTTCCATTTAGAAACTGGGTATGTCATCTCTTTTTTCATCCTGCTGCCATGTTATAAATAACTAAAATTTGGGGACGACTTGAATCCCGGTGATCAATATGATAATGCAGGTATATAGGTGTTGGTGGTAGTGAATCATCAACGGACGGAGACAACAGTAATGGTGACGATTATCAACTGTTTTACTACTACCTCCGTCTCTAAAAGATAGGCAGGTTTGTTTTACTACTACCTCCGTCTCTAAACGATTATCAACTGTTTCACACAAACCTGCCTATCTTTTAGAGACGGAGGGAGTACTTTCTTAAGTCAGAAAGAAATCCTAAAGAAGATCCTCTTCTTTTATGGTTATCTGGTGGTCCTCATTGCACTGGCTTCTCTGGTTTGGCATTCGAAATCGGTATACATATATTCCTAGCTACTTCATTATACCTAGGTTTTGTAGTAATCTGAATATCCATTGGTTTTATTAAGTTTAGGTCCTATATACATGGACAAAGAATACATCAATGGCAGCTTACCCTCACTGACATTGAGTTCAAACTCATGGACAAAGGTATCATAATTCTGTGTTTTTGTATAAGTGTTTAATGTTCATCATCTATATTACTTCTTCTCCCAACACTAACAGTGTGTATGAAAAAATAAATTTAGATTGCCAACATGATCTTCTTGGATCAGCCGGTGAACACTGGATTCTCATATTCAAAGTCCTCACATGATTCAAAATTAATGTCAGACACTATATCAGCGGCAAACACCTACGAATTCCTTATAAAGGTGGGGTTTTATTTCAAATACCAATTTCATAACCCTGTCGCCATGGTAGTTATCATGTTATTGTAACGACCAACACTAGAATGGGACTTGTTCTGGTGTGTCTGTGCATCATTTCATTTGCTGCCTGATTTAATATTATTTCCAATGTCTATGGCACTGGCAGTGGTTGATCCAAAATCCAGAATTTCAATCTAACCCACTTTACATTGGTGGTAATTCATATGGTGGTCACGTTTTGCCGATCGTAGTTCAACATTTAATTAGAGGTGATAATGATTTTATTATTATGGTAGATAAGAACTTAGTATTGTGACGTGTAATGTTCTAACTTGCTATTTTATATATAAAAACATTGCAGATATTGAAGACGGGAAGCACCCATTCCTCAACTTCAAGGTTTTGATTTCCCTTATATATATATTCACAATTATTTATATCTTACATGCAAGGCTGCTAACACCGATACCAAATTCCATGTTACTAATCCAGCGGATTCGATAATGATGTTGGTTGGTTTATATGGATTTGATAACTCTTTGGGGGATACAGTAGCAGTCATGTGTACAAAGGCTTGGTCTAAATTTAAATACTATGATAAGTTAAGATGAAAAACTTACATGGTTTTTTTTTTTTTTTGATGGTTGAAAAACTTACTTTGTTTCAACCATGAAAAATTTACATGGTTGAAACCGAGTAAAACTAATTTAAAAGAAAAAACAGTTGGTCCAAGATTTTTAAAAAAAAAATATATATATATATTATACCAATGTTGCTAAAAGAGTTTTTTTTTTTCTTCATTTTTTCTTGAAGCAGTTAAAAGATATTATTGGTCAATCAATCGTGTCTTTTGCATACTTCTCATATTTTATCTGCCCTTAAAAAAATTGTTTTATTTATTACCTATCCCAAAAAACATTTATTCTATAGTAATTGATCATTTTGGTGTTTGCATAATTTTTGAGAAAATAAAAATATAACTATCAAATTATATATATTTTTTATATTAAAATTTAGTGATGAAGGATCATGAACAATCTTATTTGGAAATTATCTTACAAGATTTGCACCAATTTTTCTATGGAGCCCAAACGACAATGAATTTGAAGCTAACATCTTAGCAATACATTCCTATTACGCTAAGCTCACTTTTAGAAATATTGTTTCTTTAATGAAAAATCGAAGATACATGGATGTTTACAAGATAATTAAGAACATCATAAAACACGAAAATTAAAATCCAAATACAAATAAAGATATAAAATATGAATAAATCGTGAAGAGAAAGAGCGATGAACTGCAATAATATCCAATTTTTGTAGAGAGATGAATGATGGTATAAACCCAGAATAAAATCGGACCGTTTCTTGAAAAAGAGATGCTTATGAAATAGAGAAGTAATTTGCTCTGACCATTGTTTCAGACGAACCCGAATGCCCTAAATCTCTTGGATGGAAGGTGAAATCGCAGCGCCGCCGACTTGAATCATTGATGTTCTTGAATAATCCAAAATAACAAACCTGAATACCTAGAAATAGTCACCTTGGAAACGAAGATAAAATCACCATAAAGATGAAGACAAAATCGCACAAAAGCGAAGATATAATCGCTCCAAAAGCGAAGAAAAATGTCAAACGACATCAAAATCAAAACAAAATTAAACTCCTACACTAAAAACTAATACTAATGAAAATAATATTTTTTTTGGATCAAATCTAGTTCAAAACGGACTAAATCTGAGTAAAGAGACAAAGGCTACTTGAAGAGTTTTTGGGGTTTTCTTTTTTTACTAAGAGAGAAGAGAGGTATGTCGTTTTAAGTTATTTGATCTATTTTTAGGCATAAAGAGCAATTATGATATTTATCTAAAAACCTTGACTTCATCATGGCATTACTTTCTAATCGAACAAAAATTATGAACTTTAGACCTATGTATTATGATCTTTAGACCTATGTATACTGCGAGAACCTGAGAGATAAGACTGGAAAGTAAAAATCCAATCGTTATATGCTAGACATCAACTCCTACCTAATTTTATGGGAAGACAAATCAATGGAATTATGGCTTAATGAAGGAGATAACAATAAGCCTTATTTCCACAAAGCTACCATGTTTTGCATAAAACAGAATAATATAGCTTGGATTAAAGCTTCTAATGGGAATTAGCTCACTACAACAAAGGCTATCATGAATTTATACTTACTTTCAAGATCTTTACAAAACCTTTAATCCAAAAGGATAAGATGAATGTATATATTCTATGAAATGTAAGGTCACAAAGGAAGTCAGATCATATTAGACGAAAATATAAAAACTGATGCCTTTAAAATGAGAGTGAAAAAATCTCCAGGCCGTATGGATATACGGGACATTTTTATCAAGTTTATTGGGATGTAGTAGGCGTTCTGTTTGTGAAGTGGTCGAACATTTTCTCAATACAAGATACCTACTTACACAGTTCAGTCACACAAATATATGTTTCATTCCAGAAAATCCAATGGCCGACTCAGTTGATCAGTTCGGGCAAATATGACTCTGCAATTTTGCTTACCAGGTGGTCTCAAAAACCATGGCAAACAGAATGAAGCCTCTGATGAATAAAATGATATCTTCCCATCGGAGTGTTTTTGTCCATAAAAGATAAATTGTTGATAATGTCTTGATGACATATGAGGTGATTCATTGCATTAAGAAAAAAAAACAAAGACAAAGTTGGGTTAGCATCCATTAAGATGGATATGTCCAAGGCCCATGATAGGCTCGAGTGGTCCTTCCTAGCCAAAGCTATATCTATACTTGATTTTCATCAAAAATGGGTAAGCCTTATGATGAATTGTCTCAATTATTTTAAATGGCACTCCAATGGGTAACTGAAGGCATGAAAGAGGACTGAGGTAAAATGATACAATCTTCCCTTACCTATACATCATTTGCACTGAGGCATTATCGGCTCACATTTCTAAACTGGAGAAGACAAAACTAATTCATGGAGTTAAGATTGCAACATCATCTCCTTCAGTCATCCACCGTTTGTTTGTTGATGGTAACTTCATATTCACCAAGGCTACGATACCTGAGTTCCATGCCACAAAGGATTATCTTCAGAAGTACTGCAAAGCAAGTGGCCAAGAGATTGATTTCCAAAAGTGTAGTTTGTTGTTAAGTAAAAATTTACATCCATGACATAAGAAATTATTGACAAGAATCCTAGAAATTTCCATCTTGGTGAAAAATATCTAGGAGCACCAATCAATATATTTAAATCCCAAACCCAGACCTATGTTTCATTACTTTCCACAGTTAAGAAAAGAGCAAGTAGTTGGATTACCCACTTTCTTTCACAAGCAGGAATGACAACTCTAGTTAAACATATAGGGCAAGCTATGCTAATGTACCAGATGGATAACTTCCTAATCCCTAAGAATCTTTGTCATAAAATCGATTCTCACCTTATGAGATATTGGTGTGGAAAGGACCCAAAGTCATTCAAAAGGAAGATTCATCTTTTGGCTCGGGAAAACATCTGCAAAACAAAGAAGGAAGGAGGATTAGGTTTTAGAAATAGTGAAATAAACAACCTTGCCATGATGGAATGAAGTGTTTGGAGGCTGGTAGAAAATCTAAGTTCTTTATGGGAAAGAGCACTTAAAGTAAACTATTATGCAATAACTGATATCCTACATGCTAAATGTCCAGATACGTCTTCTTGGACATGGAAGTGTATCTACAAAACGATGGAGAAAATCAAGCCATTCATTTCATGGTTGGTATGTTAAGGAAATTTCATATATCCTAGGTGTGACAATTGGATACCATCTAAAGAAGCTGCTACACCTAAGGAGAATACTACTCTTTTTTTTTTTTTTTTTAATAGGAAAGATGTTATTTATTTTGATAAAAAAACTACATGAAAGTTTTGTCCTGTTGGATTAGGGAAGAAACCCATTCAGGACCAGAGTTTGACCAATGAAAACAAATTACTTGAGTTCTTACAAATTTAGCTAGTGAGTCTGCTAAATGATTTGCATCTCTATGCACATAATTGCAAGACCAGAAATTAAAATTACTTAGAATATCTAAATCATCTTGTATCAGATTGTATGTAGTCCACTTCACTGATGTTTGTTTCCCTTTAAGAGCTTCAATCACGTTCAAGCAGTCACCTTCTAGATGTATTCTTGTGAACCCCTTCTGTTTTTCCCATAAGACCGCCTCTAGAAGTGCCTGCGCTTCAGCTTGCTACTAATTTTAAGTGTCTAACCTCATAAATCAACACAACAGAACTTGGGATTCAGTAAAAATTCGAGAAGTTTTTGATCCACCTTTTGTAGAGAAGATTGAAGTTATTCCACTGACCATTATGCCTACTAGAGATAGAAGGATATGGGTAATGCAAAGGATGGGAATTTTATTACTAAAATTGCATATCATAGTCTCTTATTAAGGGGGGGATATTTTGAACTCTAGTTTATGGCTCAAATTGTGGGTTGTAAAACTATCAGCAGGAGTAAAATTATTTTTGTGGAAGGCATTGAAAGGAGCCTTACCTGTGAAACTACTTATGCATAAAAGAATGCATATTTTAGACTTTCTCTGCCCTAGATGCAAAATGAATCAAGAACCAACTATGTATTCAATCATTTCATGTTCAAAACTTAAAACAATTTGGTCTCAATTGAACGTTCTAAATCAACAATTTCAAGACTTTACCTTTGTTGAGTGGGTGAGATATTGGTCGCAGCTAAACTCTTTCAAAGATACCTCTACTAGAGATGAATCATTCCCGGTGATTGCTTGTATGATGTGGACAATCTGGACCAGCAGAATCTCGATTGTTCATGATAAAAGAATTGAAGAACCAACCTCAATTTTGGCGAGAGCAAAAGCGATGCTACTAGTGCAGAATAAGCAACCACAACTCCTGAAGATTTCTACAATTGCCCATTTTCAGATCTGTCTACTTGGATATCTATGCCTCTAGATTGGATCAAAATCAATTATGACGGGTCTGAGAGTGGGGGAGTGGTATATGTCATCAGAAATGTTAACCAACAATTCTTACTTGCTGAAGTTATCTATGTATGTTGTATATCTATAGAGGAATAAGAGATATGAGTAATCAGAAAGGCCATAAAAAAATCTTGGATATGAAAAGATCAACAAATAGTGATTGAAAGCGATGACGAAGGAATCACATGGAAGATCAACCAGAGGGATTTCTGTGGAGACCAAAGAACGTGCGATGTTATCTAAATACCTAATCTCCAAGTTTAAGAAAATTCTCTTTACTTATATTAACTGCACCGGTATTGGGGTTGCCCACCATGTAGCCCAATGGGAAAAAATAAATGAAATATGTATGGCTTGGTATACACCTCCCGTTAGGATTATGCCATCTCCAAGTGTTGACCATATTTCCACTCGGCAGGCAGTGGGAGTGTAATATTGGTGTGTGTCTTTATGACCTTATTTCGAAGAAAATTTTTTTTCCCTAATTTAAGTCTTTGGATTCTTGAGAGCATCTCTAATAGAGGCTGAAAATATTATTTTTCACGACACATAGGATTTTTCACCCTCATTGAGCATCAATTCATCTTCAATTGTTAGTTCCCACTTATTAGGAGGGATATGAAATACTAAAAATAAAGGTGTTAAATAAAGTCTTAACTGCACCTTCTGATCCTCCTCCATGTCATATTTCTCATTTTTATTTTATAATTATTTAAAATAAAAATGAACGATTAAGATTTTTATCACATAAGATATTCAAGGGTTAAACCGCCCTTGCTAACTAAAGTTTTAATACCTCTTCCGCATAATATTTTTTACACCCACCGGTGGAGATGCTATGAGAATGAGCAACTTTGTATTCAGGCTAAATTGACTTTTGTAACTATAAAGATGGTCAAAGTTTGAAAATTATACCATCCATAACCAGTTTTCTTCTTCTTGTTTTGAAGCATAATTAACCAGTTAAATGATATTGTAATTATTGTTAATGGGGGGACCCAAGAATATCATTTTGGTGTGTAAAATTTCACCTTGTATGTTAGATGGAAGGAGTACTTTATTGTCTTTGCAATTGATAATGTTTCCTTCAATAGGGGTACTTATTGGGCAATCCGGTCACTTACGCGGAAATGGAATTGAGTGGAAGAGTTCAATATGCATATAACATGGGGCTTATATCGTATGAGCTCTATCAGGTGATCATCATATGGTATTTTATTACTGCTTAGTAGTATTAAGTTTTGTCCCTTCTCAAATGTATATTTATGGGTAATTGATCTTATCTCTTGCCTACAGTCTATGAAGGTAAACTGTAATGGGAATTTTCTAAATTTTGATCTCTCAAATCCGAATTGTTCACACGATCGACAAGTCTTTGAAGCTGTAAGTTGGGTTTCTTTCCTCATTCTAACATATAAGCTTTTGAGGTGTTTAGGATTTTAACGGTTAGTGAGGAACTTATGATTGTCATGCATTTTCTAGTTGATTGCAGGAATAAATTCATACCGAATATTGGATGCCTTTTTCCCAGAAAGTAATCTTATTACATCCCAAAAACCCAAAGAGATGACAAAATATAGCAAACGACGATTGCTTGAGAAAACAAGAGAAGGTTTTTCCGATGAACATAATTTGACTTCTTATAGTTGTTGGCGGGTAATCACTTCTTCATGTCTCTCTTGCGAACTGTTATATAAACAATATATCTTTTATTAGTAGAATACTCAGACATAGATCTTATATAAATGTTATATATGTAGGCGTTAGTATCAGAACTGTCAGCATATTGGGCAAACGATGTTGAAGTTCGTAAAGCTCTCCATGTCAAGGAGGTACATGCGTAAATAGTTAGACCTTGATGGTTTGGTTTCAAGGCCACGGATGTTGTTCAATAGTTATTGATTTTCAAATACCATTCAGCTATGAAATATTTGACAATATGATGAACTAATAACAACAGGGAACAACCAGAAATTGGGTTAGATGCAATAGACACTTACCATACGATTACAATGTTAAAAGCAGCGTAGTATATCATCGCAATATCAGCACCAAAGGTTATAAAAATCTCATCTTGAGGTGAGGATTTCTTTCAAGATTGCCCTTTTAGATTCAGCTAGCAAACTCATCAACAAGTAAGCAAAAATATTACATTTTAAAGATTATGTAATTTAACACAACCTTTTTAACCTTCAAAATACAGTGGTGATCATGATATGACGGTGGCACATATAACTATAGAATCATGGATACGATCACTCGACAACTTGTCTCTAATAGATGAATGGCGCCCGTGGTTTGTGAATGGACAAATTGCAGGGTATATATGTTTAGTAATGATGTCAATTTTAAAAAAAAAATGTTTGATAATGATTATTTCTTGATTCATTCCTAAAGTTAACATTACTGGTTCTATTTAATATATATTTTTTTTCTTTTTTAATTTGTAGATACACAATGGCCTATTCTAATGGATTAACATATGCTACTATTAAGGTAATTTGATCTTAGCGATAATCATGCAAGCTGCATACGATATGATACAAGCCTAACCTTTTATTTTCTTTACCATTCTTAGGGATGTGGCCATGATGCTTCAGGGGATAAGCCTAAAGAATGTTATGCTATGTTTGAGAGGTGGATCTCCAATTCTTCATTGTGAAGGATTTGAGACAATTACTAGATCGCGATGCTAGTATAGGAGCACATGGAGATTGTTTTTTTTTTGTGATGTTTATTATGTCTTTCAGTCCAATTAGTTATATAATATGTTTAATTTCGACTTTTGTATGTTCTTTCAGATAGTAAGTGTTAAAGTATGCATGCATATTCATTTATTATCAACAATTATTTAGGATTTGCTTAAGAATGGATAAGAAAGATAAATATTTGGGTACCCCTTTTCTTCTTGGCCATTCTAAGAAAGATTATTTCCAAAATATCTTGAATAATTTTGCTTACAGACTGAAAGGATTGAATGGTAAGTCTTTAAACCAAGCAGGTAGGACCATCATGGTCAAACATACTTTCAACTCCTTAGGTTCCTATTATATGGGAAATTTCAGAATCCCTGAGATCCTTCTAAAAAGAATGACCTCTTGAGAGGAAATTCTGGTGTGGTCATGATAAAAATAAAGGATTTAATCACATTGGTTGGAATAAACTATGTGTTAAAAATAAAGGAGGGTTAGCCTTCAGAGATTTAAAATAGTTTAATCATGCTTTACTTGCAAAACTTGCTTGGAGAGTCTGCATTAATAGTGATCTTCTTTGTGTTAGAATTTTAAGAGCTAAATACTTCCCCAATGGCAGTTCTTTCATGATCAAAGTAGAAAGTATTAGACTAGCTAGGTCTGGAAAAGCATTCTTCAGAGCTTAGAAATAGTTAAAAAAAAATTCTATATGGATGTTGGTGATGGTCGCAAGGTTAGAATTTAGCTTGATGTTTGGATTATAGGTTACCTTCGCCTAACCTTAATCATCCGAATTCATTTTCCTTTCAGTTTGTTTTGATCTTTTTCAACCCAACTCGTTGAACTAGAATTTGGATCTTTTTTATCAAATTTTCGATCATATCACTGCTTCTAAGATTATTAGTATGGGAATCCAGTTACAATCAGAACGATCAGTTGATCTGGAGTCTGGAAAGTGAACAAAACTAGAGTTTTCACTGTCAAAAGTGCAGATAATCTCATCTATAATTCGTACTGCAGCCAATCATTCCCTTAATGACATCAACCAAGGTGTTTGGAAACCGTTATGATGTTTTCTTGCTCCTCATAGAGTGAAACTCTTTGTTTGAAAATATCTTAGAGACATCATTCCCAGTAAAACTGAAGTGGAACAGTTAAAGAACATTGATAATATTTGTTCTCTTTGTAAACAAGAACATGAAACCTTACAACATCTGCATTTAGATTGTAATTACTCTAAAAGCATCTGGATGAACATCAACAATAATGTAAGTGAAAAAGTGGGGGTACAACAACCTCACCCAAGATTTCGCTTAGCAATCTGTATGGACTAACTCCAATATACTTTTAAGAGAATCAACTAGACAGTCAGACTCAATCTTAATAAAAAGTATATCAAAGAGTTATATCTCAATTACTCAATTCAATACTTACTCAAGCAAATAGAAATCTGCGAGTCAAATTGAATACAAGAGAAATTAACTTGAACGGTACCAAAGACCAATATTCAAGTATCAATCAATTTCAATCAACAACCAAAGGTTGGATTTACCAATTGATCGATTCAACGCGCAACCTGTGATATTTCAATTATATAACAAAAGATAATGCGGAAAAGAAATAACACAGACACTAAAAGTTTTGTTAACGAGGAAACCGCAAATGCAAAAAAAACCCTGGGACCTAGTCCAGATTGAAAACACACTGTATTAAGCCGCTACAGACACTAGCGTACTACAAACTAACTTTGGTCTGGACAGTAGTTGAACCCCAATCAATCTCACACTGATCCAAGGTACAGTTGTACTCTTTACGTCTCTGATCCCAGTAGGGTACTACGCACTTGATTCCCTTAGCTGATCTCACCCACAACTAAGAGTTGCTACGACCCAAAGTCGACGAATTTAATAAACAAATATATATCACACAGAAAAGTCTACAGGAAGAGATAAATCTATCTTCCACAGAAATACCTACGAGTTTGGTTCCGTATTTTGATAAATCAAGGTGAACAGGAACCAATTGATATATTGGACTTATATTCCCGAAGAACAACCTAGAATTATCAATCACCTCACAATAATCTTAATCGACTAGCGAAACAAGATATTGTGGAATCACAAACGATGAGACGAAGATGTTTGTGATTAATTTTCTATCTTGCCTATCGGAGAAATTAATCTCAAGCCAATCTTACGATTGTACTCAATCATGATAGAAACAGCAAGATCAGATCACGCAACTACAGAGAAAATAGTGGGTCTGGCTTCACAATCCCAATGAAGTCTTCAAGCGTTAACCTACGGGGTCTCGGTAGAAACCTAAGGTTAA
Source organism: Papaver armeniacum (assembly GCA_023531295.1). Classification (NCBI taxonomy): domain Eukaryota; kingdom Viridiplantae; phylum Streptophyta; class Magnoliopsida; order Ranunculales; family Papaveraceae; genus Papaver; species Papaver armeniacum. The sequence goes on along the minus strand of JAJJWW010017268.1, from coordinate 34,656 downwards.
AGGAGAATCGACTCTAGCTTATACAACTAGTATCACACAAGAGGTGTGGGGATTAGGTTTCCCAGTTTCTAGAGTTCTCCTTTATATAGTCTCCAAATCAGGGTTTGCAATCTAAGTTACCTTGGTAACAAAGCATTCAATATTCACTGTTAGATAAAAACCTGATTAGATTCAAGCTAATATATTTCAACCGTTAGATCGAACTTAGCTTGTTATAAACAAATGAAATGCACCTTCATTTAGGTATGTGTAACCGTACCTAAACATGTACACCTAGTTGGTTCAACAGTAGTTAACCAAATGGTTAGCCATATGATTACTTTCATATCAAACTTATTCATCTTCACCATAACTAGTTCAAATGACTCAAAAGAACTAGTTAGAGAGTTGTTCAATTGCTTAGATCTCATAGAAGTATATAAGACACAATCGAAGCAAAAACGATTTTGATTCACTCGAATCGATTCATGAACATTATAGCCACGGTTTGCAAATATGCATTCCGTAGTTTATATATGTCTTAGTTCACGAATAAACCACTTAAGTATGCATACCTGTACGCATACTTAAGTACCCAATTTGAGTTTGTTTTCAGTTCACAAACTCCAGCAGAAATTCACGGGATGTGAACTTCCGGCAGTACACGGGGTACGCGGACTTAGCTTCCGGACTTCCTGAACTAGTAAAGTATGCATACTTTAGTTCAAGGATTTTGGACTTACACACGTATGAGTTCACATACAATGTTTATATCTATTCAAGGTTATATATTCTGAACTCTCATTTCAATCATTGAACATTCTTAGAGGATGTTAAATAGAGGTTATTCACACACTATTTTTCATCAAAGAGATTTTCAAGATATTGAAATAATCAACATCACTTTCATCACTTGTAAAGATGAACTTGGCCAAAGCGAAAGCTTACCAACACATATTTTGAGAAATAGATAAGCGAGATAAACTCAGCTCGAAATAGAAAATGTGTATAATCGAAGTCTATATAGCAATACGACTTTTTTCTCAAGATATGTCCCGCGAGCCTTATACATTGCGATATTATGATCCTACATCTTGCCTCTTTTTCCTTGAATATTGCTTGAAGAGCGATTTGAAGGAAAAATTCGTTGTTGTCATATTCCGTGGTTTCAATTGGCGAAGGAACGAGCAAAAGAATACTTTTTCTTAAAAGTACGTACTTGCCTCTATTCTTTTGGCGAAGTTAAAAGCTCCTTTGTAATATGAATGAAGTGTCATTTCTTGCCTCAAGAGTTATGGAAAATAATCGATCTCGCAAGTTCTTCTGCTTTGTCGGGAAATATGTTGTGCGATATTTGAATCCTATTAAAATCCCTTCCGCCCGGTTTCCTTAGATTTAGCAAAGGATTTACGCGTGTCTATATTTACCTTTTTACCTAAAAGTGCATTTAATGTTATCCGGTCGTAACATCTTTCCTCATCTATTTATAGGAGTGTCCCTTGTGAAGAATTTTCCTTTTCTTTTTCGTCTTCCCCTTGTCTGCAAGTATTCTTCTTCTTCACCATTTTTGTTATTTCCTATCTGCTGCTTGCTCTTATGGCGTCGGGTTTGTTAACCTTACCAGATCTGGTTGATTTTGTGATTGATTAATTTTGAGATTTAACCTTTCTTGCTGAAATCACACTGTTATGATTAACTTTGCAATTCTCTTTCTACCATTGTTGTTTAGCAAGAACCCATCCAAAACTAAATTTTCTGTGAAGAACCCTCTTCTTTCTCTGGGCTCGCCATCGAAGTCTATTTCGCCGTTGAAACCTATTTTACAACAAGAGCCTCTTGTGCCACCAAAGTCCTCCTCGCGAGTAAAATCTATGGCCTCGAAAAGAAAATCTGCGGGTGACAAGGTATCTAAGAAACATTTGTTTTTTATTAACAATATATTGTTGCCTCTGTTTCTTATTTAGCTTGTTATTCGCAGGATGACGAGATTGTTGATAGAACTCCCAAGAGGCCTCGCCAACCCAAGCTTGTTACTCCTAGCGTCTCCTTTCCTTCCTTCAAACCCCCTTCTCCCATTGCGAAGTCTTCGCAAGACAACGTTAAAGCTTCCTCCTGCGAGAACATTTCTAATGAAGGCATTCTTATGTCTGAACTCTTCGCAGATCAAGCTCCTTATAACAGCCCTACTACTCATGCCTCTGGCATTTCTCCAATCCTTCCCGAGATTTCCCTTTCTCGCGATGTCCCCTCAACAAAAGATGGTTCGTCTCCATCTTCTTCTGCTATTATTGCTTCTTCATCTGAGCAAATCCCTCTTACCAAAGAAAATTTAGAAGGGATAGAAGTAGCTTTCAAAGTCCTCTCCGATCTTGTGAGCGATGCCAAGAAGACTTCCATCGATCCTGTTAAGTCCGACATTTGCGAGATTAGAGTAAGCATCTTGGTCCCGACGAGGGTTTTGCAAGCATCTTTGGTTCAGTTAACAAGTTGAAGGATGATCTCAAAGCTATGACCGTGAGATGTAATAGTCTACATCTTGAAAATCAAAATTTCACAACATCTCGTGGATCGTGATAACCTTCATGAGAAGAATGAAGAATTAAAAAGTATGCTCTCACTACCCCTTTTTTTTTTTTTAAGATCACAACTCAAACCCTTGCTCGTCCTCAAAGTATTAAACCGAGAAACGAATAATGGAGATATATCAAAAGCGAGTCTATCGTTGAAGAAGTTCGAGTCGAAAGAGATGCTTGGATGGAGCAAAGATAATCTCTTAGATAATCTTCATACCTATGCAAACATCAAATAAATAACTTGTCTAAAGAGAATTTTGATTTATCGCAAGAGCAAGTTTCATTAAGTAATGACTTATCTCGCCTCTCTCGCAAGATCAATGTTCTGAGTTAAAAAGATCTAATTCTTCCCTCGCGACCGAGAATGCCATACTTGTCTCCAATGATAAAAACTTGCGATCTCGCCTGAAAGGCTTAGTTGGGGATACATTTGATGATGTTATGGACCGATTGGGAGATAGTTGTTCGTCTTTTATTCAGCATCTTGCTTCTCAAAAAGAAGGTAGTCATGTTATTTGACTACCTTAATTCATTTGTGTATCTCCTTATCCTTAAGAATCTCTTTTAATCTTTATTTGTCCAATTGTTATGCAGATTCTGAGAAAAAGCTCCATTCTATTATTTCTACTCTCAAGTCGGACAATTCTAAACCCCAGAGAAAGAGGGGCGCTCGCTACTTCTCTTGTTCGTTCTCGCGATCGTCGCAAGAGACTTAACTACATGTCTGACTGTAAGGACATAGATAGTAAGAATCAGCAGAAAGCGCTTCTTCGCCAATTTCATCTTAAGGCTGAGGTCATAGTGAATGACATTTTATTGTCTAGATCTCTTGATCCTGTTCGCGTCAATCCTTTGGAAGTGAGTGATGATGAAGCCCCCAACTCCCCTGATGATGATTATGATTATGAAAGCTGCGAAGATGTCGCCAATCTTCAAGTTGTCAATAAAATCTTCTTGAAAAATTCCCGATGAGATTCCACCCTCTGCAGGGAAGATGGAAGTTTGAGAAAGTTATTGACGGAGATGGAGTTGAGAAAGTTTAAAGCGAGGATGATAACATTGATGTAGAGAATTAACCGCTTTTGTAACTTTGTCTTAACTTTCTTTTTGTTTTGAAAGATTAAATCCCTTGTTGAATAATTCTCTTATTTCCTTCTTCTTAATTACGACTATAATCTCGTAAGCTTACGTTTTCATGAAATGATTTTAAGAAATAATTAGAAGTATCATCTTTTTAAAGTACGCGAAATATGAAGTATCCTTTGAGAAATATAAGAAGTATTGCGAATTCATCATGCGAAACTCTCGCTCCATGTTCTTTGCCTCATGCTATGCTTTATGCTTTCATGAAGTATTAATCCTTGAAGTATAAGAAGTATTGCCTCTGTTCTGTATCTATGAAGGTAGAATCGTTGAAAAAGTGTTGAATGAGTGAGTTATTTCTTCATTCTTATCTTTCCTCTATCTCCTGCGTTGTGCTCACGCGATAGTATAATCTCTTCATTGCTTTATGTTGAATTTTATCATTTCGACAAGATCGCAGGACGTCTTTACATTTTCATGCAATGACCCATTGACCTTGCCTTATCATTTTTGTGTGGACTTCCAAGTTAGACCTCCTAATTAGAGGTCCTCCCCGCCACCCTTTCATCGCGACAAAATCGCAGGACGTCTTTACACTTGCATGTAAAGACCCATTGATCTTGCCTTATCATTTTCCAAGTATTTTTGCCTCGCAGGATGTATTAATTGCGACAATATGACAGCCTAGATATCCTTGCGAACATAAAGCCCCATGACATTGGCTGGGCCGTGCGGCGAAATCGCAGAGACGTCCGTACACTTCGTGTAAAGACCCATTGATCTCGCCTTACCCTCGCGTTAGTATTATTGCCTCTTCGGGATCATTGCACAAATATGACAAGCCTAAGTCTCCTTGCGAAAACAAAGCCTCATGACATTTGCGTCTCTGTTTTGACACCCCCTAATGGAGAGCGTCGCCCTTATCATCTCCCCGGTTGCCCCTTCAAGGAGGCGAAACATCGGCCATACAAGACTAGCTCCTCCCATCCTGGTCTTAACAACAACCCGGTTGTTTTCGCGACCTCTTATCCCTTATACCTAGGGGTTTATGGTTCTGAGACCGCACCCTAAGTGGAGTTTTCTTCGGGCGAGTGCAACATATGCCAAGACTTGCCAAGAATGGCCGGGGGTAGGTTCATCCATCCAGGGCACTGCGAAGCTCAACCGTACCTCGGCGCCTTGAGCATACACGACTCATGAAAGAGACCCTCGGTCGCCCAACCGAGGTATAACCTACATATATAGTTGGGAATCCAAGGTACCTCTTCCTGATAGGCTTTCATGGGCCCCAAATTTCCATGACTCGGGCTTCGGGAGCGGTGTAACCTTCCCCCGAGCCATGTCAAGAGATACCCCCCTTATATGACGCACTTTAGGTCTTACATTTGCCTCTTACGAAATGTTATTCGCGAAACTAGGTGTACGCCTATAAAGGTTCGTCCCATTCACTCACTCAATCATTTTTGTCAATTCATTCAATCATTCATTTTTGATTTTCTCTTCTCATTATCTTTGCGAAATTATCGCATGTTTTCATTCTTTCATTCATCTGTTCATTCATTCCTTCATTTCTATCATTTCTCCATTCTTTGCGAAATAATCATTCTTTTCTTCATTCTTTGCGAGATATTCATTCTTTTCTTCATTCTTGGCGAGATAAGCATCAAGTCTATTCTTTGTTATTGTCTCTTGCGAAGTATATGGTTTTCTTGCGAAGTATATAGTTTGCTCTATCCATTTCTTGCGAAATATGTCTGCGAAATAATCATCAACTCTCTTCTGTGTGAAATAACCAAAGACTGTGCAAAGTAAACATCTATATGAAGTAAGTGAATATTTGCGAAGTGTTCCTTTGTGTTGCGAACGTTCGCAAGGCAAGTGCATATTGATCTAACCATTCATGACGCAAAAAATCTTTTGCGAAGAGGGAGACTCGAACCCCTGTTGTTAAGCTTCCTTTCTTCTCTTCTGACCATTTGTACTGGATTCTCTTTGCCTTCTTATTGCTTATTTACGCTCTTCATCTTCTCTCCAATCAATCTTTACTAAGTTGATGGTGAGTCTGCGTCTGTATTGAGAGTTCTTCGCCCGCTACTACCGCTTTGGATGAGATTGGATGACCTCGCTTGACTTCAAGATGACCTCGCCGACTTCTTGGCCTCTTTCATTATACTTTTCTTCATCACCGGATGTGTCTGTTGTTCTCTTTTTCGTCATTCCTTCTTCTTTCCTTCCTCTTTGCAAAAACTATTAACTTCATGTCAAATATTCACTTCTCAGGTTTTAAACTTGCGAGCTAATCTTTGCTGGTTGCTGACTTCGCAGAAATACTTCACCCCTTACTCGATTTTGCCACACTACACCCCTTACTCGATTTTGCCTAATTAAGAGATAGAGTAGATAGACTTTTGAGTGATAGATAAGTTCAAGTCTCCACATACGTTTTAGTCGATGAAGTTCGACCAGTTCCTTGAGTAATTATAAGCAGACTAGAGATCAAGACTTATAGTTTTGGCAACTAAACTTGACAAACAAGCTTGAGACAGCAACGCCTACGAGTTCGACCGAGCAGTGCTCTAACAATCTCCCCCTTTGTCAATTTTAGTGAAAAAACTATCAATACAAATGGAATACAAAATAAATAAACTTTACAGCTTCTCTTCCACATGCATGATCTCCTTGGTTCTTCAACATTACTCGAAATCTTCGTCACTTCCAAGTACTCCAATGATTCCAAAGATATTCAAATAAGCATCATCATTGTTGAAGATCCGTAGCCATAACAATGATAAAACAAAAACTCTAATCATTGTTACACAGTGTCATAGTATTATTACACAACCAAAGTTCAATTGTATCACAACTTTGACAACAATACTATGGTGATATGTATCACTCCCCCTTAGTCAATACTTCATCTCACATAAAAACCGCTCCCCTTTAGATAATGATCCTAAAACCATATGTATTTGTAGTGTGAACTACACATTAATTCTCCTCCTTTTTGTCAATAAAATTGGCAAAGGTACGAAAACTAGTGGGATCCTAATGAAATTTCCATAGAGACACTTCATGACCAAAAGAAAGCACATATCAACTTTTTAGATGCAATCATATAGCCGAAACAAAATGCATTCATCAAGGAGTTTATAAAGATACAAGATAACCCCTATAATATTCCACATCCGCACTCCCCACAAAGATTTGGCAATTAAGCACATGTTCAATTAAGAACTCTCCCCCATAAAATGTCATTCCCGAAAGAACAACAAGAGCGACCTTACTTTTACAAGAAAAGAAGGATTTCTTTGGACATAACAAATCACATGAAACATGAATTTGTATCCAAAAACTCAATTAAATTAAACACAAGAGAACCCATGATTAATTTAATCGGAAATGCTCAACATAAGAGAACTTACGGAGCCGCACAGTATATACATAAAAAATATGGATCAATGAAGATCAATACTGCAGAATAAACAAAGATTCATTTTATCTTTCATCACTATTTGCACAATGACATTCAATAGACTTAATCTTTGTAAACAAAAGCTCATCCTTTCTTCCATAAATATTTGCATAATGACATAAAAGGCTTAACTTTTGTTTGTCAAAAGTTCATTCAATATTTTATCAATACTTGCATATCGACATATGAAGGACTTAACTTTTGACCACATACGGGACAATCATGGTTCACGGACGCAAACACACATATCCCATAACAAATTGCAATATATATAAAGATTAATACTGCAAAATCATCTTCCAAATAAACTTTAGAATTTAAACAAATAAATCTAAAAACATTGAAGATGAAAATCGTTGGACATAGCTATGTGTAATCACAATAATGGATATTCCAAACTCTAGTTATTCTTCTTAAAAACACAAGAATAAAATTCTCATAAGAAGTTTTCCTAGGAAAAATGAGAAAATCAAGTTTCTTTGATAACTTCATACCTTTGAAAGGTTCCATCATAAAAGGTATCACTGATGTCCTTGATTTTCTTGACCGTAGAAATTCCATGTTCATGAGTTAGAACATTAACTTTTCGATCAACAATGCGGGCAAGATGCCTAGCTTTGACACAGTCCATGATGAGCTTCTTCTGATTCCTGATCAAGATGTTTTGATTATCAAGGATTTTGGCATGTCCATCAATAAGCTGATTTATTTTTCGTTGAAGATTTGCAAACTCGACCCTAGAGTCATTCTGAAACAGAATTAAATCCTTGATAGATTCTCCAATCTAGGAGTTGTACTCTTTCCTTTCCATCATCCTTTTCAAGACAAGTTCTTGAACAGAGTCGCATTCTTTAGAGTCTTCTTCCATCTCAAGATTCACAACTTCTTGAGGTCTTGAAGAGTTTTCCATACCCTTTTTTTTTATTAGGGAAGGCAAAAACAATATAGGATATATATATGTTTTTAAGAAAGTGAGTAACACCCTTGTTGTGGAAACCCTAAATTCCCAAGAGAGACCCCGGACGTTCGTGGACTGGTTGAAAATAACAGAACAGAAGAGATTCAAAAAGAATAAAATACCTCTGTTTTCATATATCCCACATCCTCATAACCCAGTAAAAAGAGCATAATAGTAAGATACATAGTAACAAGGAGTTAAGTGACTCTACTTTCATACCAAAAGAAAACAACATAGTCAAAATAAAAATGGAAAACTATAGTAGACTTGAGTATCTCTCAAACGTCGATTTTGCATCTCTCAAGTTAGTTACAAGAATCAAACTGCCTAAGATTAGGCAGTCAAGTGAGATGCAATCCCACTATGAGTTTCGAGAGATGATTTGTAAATTTCATCTGAAGGTTTAACCTTGTATTCCATACCTTTCTTTCGGCTATTTTTTATTCCATAAGAATTTAACATAACCTTGTCAGGTGATCCATCAGAAATTTTTTTCTGAGTATTAAGTCTAGGACCTCTAGAAATTGGCTCTAGAGGATTAGAAGGGACATGTCTCCACCATCTAGACTTAGATTTACCAGACTTATTCTCATAAATATTGGGAATGTGTATTTTTGTGGTGTAAGAATTTGCACCATTCGAAGGAACACGATTCTTGTGAGGATTTCGAGATGAGTAACCATTGAAATATATTTTATGAGAATCCTATTTTTCTACAGGGATGAAATCCATTGTAGTGGTCATTAGAGAGTTTACTCTGTCGACAGTGAAAAGAAGTAAATTTTGAAGTTCGGAAATCTGTTTCTTTCTAGCAGAACAATGATGAACATAGTGATTCTTTTTCCCACAGAAGGAACAGGTTCGTGGAGTAGAAACATTTACAGAAGCCGGTTTTGAATTCATAGCCCTATTAGAAGATTGCAAGTTATGTAAACACTTCTTAGCATAAACTTCCTTTAGAGAACATCTCTTCATGTACTGTAATTCTGTCTGAGAATTGATCATCGGTACAAAAGAATTTCTTTTTAAAACAGAGTTTTCCTTTTTCAAGGATTTGCACTATTCTTGGGCTAGAATAAGAGAAGCACCTAGTTTCTCTTTTTCAACACGAAGTCTATTTAGATCAGATGAATGCGTCTCGATCAAACTTTTTTCTCTAATAGAGTCTTCTTTAACAATATTCTTAAGAACACTAATTTTTTCACGATGAAGAGTAGTTTCTTGAACAAGTTTTTCGATATTGTTGGAAAAGGATTCAATTATACTATAGAGTTCTTGTTCTCGACCAAGAGACTTATCAAATTCATCATAAGCGGAGCATGATTATGAAAATCAATAGACACAATCGATCTTTTTGGGATTCTGGTGATATCCATTTCAGCTTTCGATAGAGTGTCAAATGTTTCATTTGAGGGAATGTTATCAAAATTCAATAAAACATCCTTTCTACCTCGGGATTCGGTAGAACCAGCTAAAGAGTTATACTTTGAGGTAATTCCAAGACATTTGGCATAATTGAAAGCTTTGGAGGACATTTTGGTGTGCGCAACAGCAAGAGATAATCTTCCGTGCACAGAGACATATTTCTACAAACACAAACTTATGAGGTCTTAAACGTGTTTTCCTGCTCTGATACCAATTGAAAAAGTGGGGGTACAACAACCTCACCCAGTATTTCGCTTAGCAATCTGTATGGACTAACTCTAATATACTTTTAAGAGAATCAACTAGATAGTCAGACTCAATCTTAATAAAAAGTATATCAAAGAGTTATATCTCAATTTCTCAATTCAATACTTACTCAAACAAATAGAAATCTGCGAGTCAATTTGAATACAAGAGAAATTAACTTGAACGGTACCAAAGACCAATGTTCAAGTATCAATTAACTTGGAACGACGGCGCCACTCCCTTTAAATATTTTGGTGATTGGATGAAGCATGAGGGTTGCAAACCTCTCATTCAGAGTTGTTGAGACACTAGGATTCAGGGGTCACATGCTTTTGTTATGACAACAAAACTTTCTTCTGTTAAAAAAAACTCTTAGTCTATGGAATAAATCAACTTTTGGCAACATTAGAAATAACATTGATCTTATCAAGAAAAAGCTAGACCAAACTAATAGGATACACTCTTACTGGGATAAGGCTAAGCACCTTGCTAAGCTGACTACATATTTAAGTAAGTGGTACTCAATTCAAGAGAATTTCTGGAAAGTTAAGAGTAGGGACCAAGATTTGGCTTTAGGAGAAAGAAACACTAAGTACTTTCATAGCAAGGCAAAAAAACGTTACAGAAGAAACAGAATAGAGACAATCCAAAATTCTAACGGGGAGTGGGTCAGTACAAGAGCTAAAATCGCAAATTGCATAACTAGTCACTTTCGTTCTATTGCTTCAACTGTTAACCCTGCTGTTGATAAGAGCATGATAGATTAATTCCTAATTGCTTAAATGATGAAGATAATAATATGTTATGTGTTACTCCTAATATGATTGAAATCAAAAACATTGTTTTCTCTATGGAACCAGACAAGAGTCCAGGCCCAGATGGCTTTCCCCCTAGTTTTTTTCATCAAAATTGGGAAATAATTGGGCATGACTTAACTCGTATGATCCATGCTTTCTTTGAGTCTGGCCATATCTCTAAACAGATGAACTCCACTTTCATCTCCTTAATTCCCAAAACCCTTAACCCCACTGTTCCAGCTGAATTTAGGCCCATTAAGGCTGCACAAGAACCGGTCAGTAGTCCCTGGACCGGACTGGAACCGAAATCACCAGACCGGTACCGAACCGAAGCCGGGATGTAAACGACGAGGGACCGGATCGAAACTCAAGAACCGGAGTAGACCGGTACAAACACTGGTTCTGGGGTTAGTACCGGCAGGAACCGGACCAAAAAAACCGGTTAATATCAACCGTTGAGATCTTGGTTATTTTAATCCTATCCGTCCATCCTAGGTATAGAGTTATCTATCATTCTATCGAAAGTTTCACTTATCATCTTCATCTTTCTTCTTCTTTTTTCCTCTGAGAGGTTCTATATCTCTGCAACTTATTTCCTCCATTTCTCTATCCACAGTTCTACTTATTTCCTCCATCTTTCGATCTACAATACTACTTCCATCTCTGCAACTCATAATCATGATCTCGATCTACAATATTACGTATTTCCTCCATCTCTGCAACTCATAAAGTCATAATCATGAAGAATTGAGAGGGGTTTTGATTCTTCTTCTGCTGGTGAAACTTAGATAGGTGGTATTTCAAATTAATTTTGAATCTGTATGGATTTGAGGATCGATGGGATTGAAGAAGAAGGAAATTAATCTGGTGGTCTTGCTGCTGGGAAATAAGGGATTGAGTTGTTAAATTGACGATAGACAATGAGAACAATGAAGAGGAAATGGAAAGATTAAACAGTGTTTGATGGGTATTTTGGTTTACATCTGTTAGTAGTAATGGAACTGTGGTTGATTGGAGTAAGAAATAGAAATTAGGGTTCTTACCCTTTATTGTTGAAGAAATGATGATGTCGTGGAGAAAAATTGCCAATTTTGTACAGGTAAAAACCCGGTACCGACTTGTACCGGACCGGTCTTACAAGTACAGTTACAAGTCCAAGTACATGTACAGGGACCGGTTTCAACAGAAAACCGGGCCGTACCGGCTCATGTGCAGCCTTAAGGCCCATAGCTCTAGTCAACACCTCTTATAAAATCATCTCTAAGCTAATGGCTGGAAGAATGAAAGGGTTGTTGGATAAAATAATATCCCCTTTCCAGTCTACCTTCATCCCTGGAAGGCAGATTTTAGATAATATAACTATAGATCATGAACTAATCCATAATATGAGAAACAAGAAAGGTAAGAAAGGTCTGCTGGGAATTAAGATTGATATGCCAAAAGCATTTGATAGAGTAGAGTGGTCATTCTTAATCCAAATTATGAAAAAAAAAATAGGATTTAGCGAAAAATGGTGTAACTTGATTTATGAATGTATTTCTACAACTACTTTAGATGTTTTGATTAATGGGTCTCCTACTGCTTTCTTCAAGCCTACTAGAGGATTGAGACAGGGAGACCCAATGTCTCCTTATATGTTTTTGTTTTGCATGGAAGCCCTCTCGAGGACCATCATGAATGCTGAACTATCAGGAAAAATGAAAGGTATTAAAATCTCAACCAATGCTCCTGTTGTTAGTCATTTATTGTTTGCCGATGATTGTCTTATTTTTTGTGATGCTAATGTCACAACTAGTCAAAACTTAGTCCAACTTTTTACTGATTTTGGCACTGCCTCAGGTCAATTGATAAATTTGAGTAAGTCAGGGGTTTTCTTTAGCACTAAAACAACTCCTAATATTAGGAAAGAGGTCAAAGATGTTTTATGGGTTCAAGCAATTCCTCTTAACGATAATACTTAGGCTCCCCTCTTTTTACAAACAAATCCAAAATTAAATGTTTTGAGCCACTGATTGACAAAATGAAAAACAGACTTCTAAGTTGGGATAGGAAGGACCTTAATACCGCAGGTAGGACAGTTATGGTAAAAAACGTCACTTCTTCTTTGTATGTTTATCAAATGAACTGTTTTAAAATTCCGGTGAAAATTTGTAAAACTATGACTAAACTACAAAGAGATTTTTGGTGGGGAAAAAATGAACATGGTTTGAATGAAAACGGGAAGAAAGGAGTTTGCTTAAAGAATTATGATTCCATATGCAAAGCCATTAGTGGGGGAGGACTAGGCCTTCAGAACATGAGACATTTTAATCTTGCCATGATAGCTAAAATGGGATGGAGACTAAAAGAAAATCCAAATTCTCTTTGTGCCACCATCTTGAAAGCTAAACATTACCCTAATTGTGATATTTTGCACGTTAATTCTAAACCTAAACATAAAGATAGCTGGATTTGGAAAGGAATTTTATCGGGTATCAATCAGATAAAGAAAAATTGCATGTGGAGAGTGGGTAATGGTTAGAGTATAGACATATGTGATGATTATTGGATCCCAAATGTCAAACCTCCCTTATCCAAGCATAGTATGGAAGCGAAAATTTTGTGAAGGTAAGCCAACTGATAACTTCTCAGAGAACTTGGAACTTAACCAAGTTAGCTACTTGTTTTAATCAGGACACTATTAACAGCATCATGAGTATTCAAATACCTACTACAAGTAGGGCAGAAGAACCTCGATGGACCCTAAACAACTCAGGTACTTTTTCTGTTAAATCTTTGTACAACTCTATAAATTCTACGAGGCCCTGACAATATGGACTGGAGCAAAATATGGAATATGAAGGTACCACCTGCTGTTAAAATGTTTGTTTGGAAGGCAGCTCATTCCATACTTCCTAATAGTATGAGAGTGGCAGCCATTTTTCCAAACATAAATACATCTTGCAAGTTATGTAATAATGGAGATGAAAGTCTTACACATCTTTTCCTGCAATGTAACTTTGTTTCTCAAATTTGGATGCATTTTAATTTTGACATGCGTTACGTTGCTAACGGTACTAACAATTTTCACGACTGGCTAAATGACATGTATAACAATCAGGATAGAAATGGGAATGTTATGGAATGGTCTGCTTTCTGTAGCATTGTCATTTGGCATGTGTGGAAAGCTAGATGCAACCTTGTGTTTTAGAAAAAAAATATCAGAATAGTGCTGAAACAACAAAAACGATTGTCAGGTATATTAATAGTCTCATGAATGTTAGTGGTGCAAACTATAACATAATGCAATCCTTGTATTATAACCCTATGAATGACGATAACTTATCTTGATGACGATAAAAAATTCATGTTAGTAACTATAGACATTGCAATTTCAATGATGATGGTGAGTCCTACTACTACTTCTAGTGTGGGTTTGACTCTTCATAAATTTTCAGGTACCTCAAAAGAAGCTTGGGGAGTGCACGCTGAATGCAGAACTAGAGAAGATCTTGAATTAAAGGGAGCAGAAGCTGCTTTTCAATGGGCATCACAATGGAACGGTCACAACATCATTTTCCAAAGCGATTTCGAGCCTATACTCAAGTTGTTGGTGGGAATGTATGCGAAAGCTAGAGATTATAGATTCAAGATTAGTGAATATTTTGGTTATAATGCCAACAATTGCATAAACTTTAAAGTGCAAGGTTTCATATTGATAAACAGGCTTGATATAGCTCAAGCAGCCTATATTTCTACTTACTGTAATATATTTGGCATCACCAAATATTGGACAAGAGAAAATCTTGTAACCCTTTTAAACAATTTAGAATTCCAATCCTGGAATGCAAATGTAATCAACCCCCTTCCTCGCTTCAATGAGGCAAGAGGAGTTTTATGGAATGAATGAGGCTTAATCCTCTTTTTCGAAAAAAAAAAGTATCAATCAATTTCAATCAACAACCAAAGGTTGGATTTACCAATTGATCGATTCAATGCGCAACCTGTGATATTTCAATTATATAACAAAAGATAATGCGGAAAAAAATAACACAGGCACCAGAAGTTTTGTTAACGAGGAAACCGCAAATGCAGAAAAACCCCGGGACCTAGTCCAGGTTGAATACACACTGTATTAAGCCGCTACGTACACTAGCCTACTACAAACTAACTTCGGTCTGGACTGTAGTTGAACCCCAATCAATCTCACAGTTATCCAAGGTATAGTTGCGCTCCTTACGTCTCTGGTCCCAGCATGATACTACACACTTGATTCCCTTAGCTGATTTCACCCATAACTAAGAGTTTCTACGACCCAAAGTCGAAGACTTTAATAAACAAATATGTATCACACAGAAAAGTCTACAGAAATAGATAAATATGTCTCCCACAGAAATACCTACGAGTTTTGTTCCGTCTATTGATAAATCAAGGTGAACAGGAACCAATTGATATACCGGACTTATATTCCCGAAGAACAGCCTAGAAATATCAATCACCTCACAATAATCTTAATCGATTAGCGAAACAAGATATTGTGGAATCACAAACGATGAGACGAAGATGTTTGCGACTACTTTTTCATCTTGCCTATCGGAGAAATTAATCTCAAGCTAATCTTACGATTTCACTCAATCACGTTAGAAACAACAAGATCAGATCACGCAACTACATATAAAATAGTTGGGTCTGGCTTCACATTCCCAATGAAATCTTCAAGTCGTTAACCTACGGGGTCTTAGTAGAAACCTAAGGTAAAGGAGAATCGACTCTAGCTTATACAACTAGTATCACACAGGAGGTGTGGGGATTAGGTTTCCCAGTTGCTAGAATTCTCCTTTATATAGTCTCCAAATCAGGGTTTGCAATCTAATTACCATGGTAACAAAGCATTCAATATTCACCGTTAGATGAAAACCTGATTAGATTCAAGCTAATATCTTTCAACCGTTAGATCGAACTTAGCTTGTTATACACAAATGAAATGCACGTTCATTTAGTTTTGTGTAACCGTACCTAAACGTGTACACCTAGTTGGTTCAATAGTAGTTAACCAAGTGGTTAGCCATATGAGCACTTTTATATCAACCATATTCATCTTCACCATAACTAGTTCAAATGACTCAAAAGAACTAGTTAGAGAGTTGTTCAATTGCTTATATCTCATAGAAGTATACAAGACACAATCGAAGCAAAAACGATTTTGATTCACTCGAATCGATTCATGAACATTATAGCCACGGTTTGCAAATATGCATTCCTTAGTTTATATATTTCTTAGTTCACGAATAAACCGTTTTTAGAAAATAACCCACTTAAGTATGCATACCGATACGCATATTTAAGTACCCGGTTTGAGTTTGTTTTCGGTTCACAAACTCCAGCAGAAATTCACGGGATGTGAACTTCCGGCAGTACGCGTATGGGTACGCGGACTTAGCTTCCGGACTTCTTGAACTAGTAAAGTACGCATATTTTAGTTCAAGGATTTTGGACGTACACACGTATGAGTTCACATACAATGTTGATATCCATTCAAGGTTATATATTCTGAACTCTCATTTCAATCATTGAAACATTCTTAGAGGATGTTAAATAGAGGTTATTCACACACTATTTTTCATCAAAACGATTTTCAAGACATTGAAATAATCAACATCACTTTCATCACTTGTACAGATGAACTTGGCCAAAGCGAAAGCTTACCAACACATATTTCGAGAAATAGATAAGCGAGATAAAGTCGGCTCGAAATAGCAAATGTGTATAATCGAAGTCTATATAGCAATACGACTTTTGTCTCAAGATATGAGATAAAGGAGATAGACTTTTTAGTGATAGATAAGTTCAAGTCTCCACATACGTTTTAGTCGATGAAGTTCGACCAGTTCCTTGAGTAGTTCTTCGTCTTAGCATGATGAACGCCGTGGAGTCTGGAGCTCAACTACACTTTCTATCCTAGTCCGAGATTTAGCTATAAGTAGACTAGAAATCAAGACTTATAGTTTTAGAAACTAAACTTGACAAACAAGCTTGAGTTAGAAACGCCTGCGAGTTCGACCGAGCAGTGCTCTAACAATCTCCCCCTTTGTCAATTTTAGTGGAAAAACTATCAATACAAATGGAATACAAAATAAATAAACTTTGCAGCTTCTCTTCCACATGCATGATCTCCTTGGTTCTTCAACATTACTCGAAATCTTCGTCACTTCCAAGTACTCCAATGATTCCAAAGATATTCAAATCAGCATCATCATTGTTGAAGATCCGTAGCCATAAAAATGAGAAAACAAAAGCTCTAATCATTGTTACATAGTGTCATAGTATTATTACACAACATCAAAGTTCAATTGTATCACAACTTTGACAACAATACTATGGTGATATGTGTCACTCCCCCTTCGTCAATACTTCATCTCACATAAAAACCGCTCCCCTTTAGATAATGATCCTAAAACCATATGTATTTGTAGTGTGAACTACACATTAATTCTCCTCCTTTTTGTCAATAAAATTGGCAAAGGTACGAAAACTAGTGTGATCCTAATGAAATTTCCATAGAGACACTTCATGACCAAAAGAAAGCACATATCAACTTTTTAGATGCAATCATATAGCCGAAACAAAATGCATTTATCAAGGAGTTTATAAAGATACAAGATAACCCCTATAATATTCCACAGCCGCACTCCCCACAAAGATTTGGCAACTAAGCACAAGTTCAATTAAGAACTCTCCCTCATAAAATGTCATTCCCGAAAGAACAACAAGAGCGACCTTACTTTCACAAGAAAAGAAGGATTTCTTTAGACATAACAAATCATACGAAACATGAATTTGTATCCAAAAACTTAATTAAATTAAACACAAGAGAACCCATGATTAATTTAATCGGAAATGCTTAACATAAGAGAACTTACGGAGCCGCACAGTATATCCATAAAAAAATATGGATCAGTGAAGATCAATACTGCGAAATAAAAAAAGATTCATTCTATCTTTCATCACTATTTGCACAATGACATACAATAGACTTAATCTTTGTAAACAAAAGCTCATCCTTTCTTCCATCAATATTTGCATAATGACATAAAAGGCTTAACTTTTGTTTGTCAAAAGTTCATTCAATCTTTTATCAATACTTGCATATCGACATATGAAGGACTTAACTTTTGACCACGTATGGGACAATCATGGTTCACGGACGCAAACATACATATCCCATAACAAATTGCAATATGTATAAAGATTAATACTGCAAAATCATCTTCCAAATAAACTTTAGAATTTAAACAAATAAATCTAAAAACATTGAAGATGAAAATCGTTGGACATAGCTATGTGTAATCATAATAATGGCTATTCCAAACTCTAGTTATTCTTCTTAAAAACACAAGAATAAAATTCTCATAAGAAGTTTTCCTAGGCAAAATGAGAAAATCAAGTTTCTTTGATAACTTCATACCATTGAAAGGGTCCATCAGAAAAGGTATCACTGATGTCCTTGATTTTCTTGACCGTAGAAATTCCATGTTCATGAGTTAGAACATTAAATTTTCGATCAACAATGCGGGCAAGATGCCTAGCTTTGACACAGTCCATGATGAGCTTCTTCTGATTCCTGATCAAGATGTTTTGATTATCAAGGATTTTGGCATGTCCATCAATAAGCTGATTTATTTTCCGTTGAAAATTTGCAAACTCGACCCTAGAGTCATTCTGAAACATAATTAAATCCTTGATAGATTCTTCAATCGAGGAGTTGTACTCTTTCCTTTCAATCATCCTTTTCAAGACATGTTCTTGAACAGAGTCGCATTCTTTAGAGTCTTCTTCCATCTCAAGATTCACAACTTCTTGAGGTCTTGAGGAGTTTTCCATACCCTTTTTTTTTATTAGGGAAGGCAAAACAATATAGGATATATATATATATATATATATGTATATATATGTATTTAAGCAAGAGGGTAACACCCTTGTTGTGGAAACCCTAAACTCCCAAGAGAGACCCGGACGTTCGTGGACTGGTTTAAAATAACAGAACATAAGAGATTCAAAAACAATAAATTACCTCTGTTTTCATATATCCCACATCCTCATGACTCAGTAAAAAGAGCATAAGAGTAAGATACATAGTAACAACGAGTCAAGTGACTCTACTTTCATACCAAAAGAAAACAGCATAGTCAAAATACAAATAGAAAACTACAGTAGACTTGAGTATCTCTCAAACGTCGATCTTGCATCTCTCAAGTTAGTTACAAGAATCAAATTTCCTAAGATTAGGAAGTCAAGTGAGATGCAATCCCACTATGAGTTTTGAGAGATGAGTTGTAAATTTCATCTGAAGGTTTGAACCTGGTATTCCTTAACTTTCTTTCGGTTATTTTTTATTCCATAAGAATTTAACATAACCTTGTCAGGTGATCCATCAGAAATATTTTTCTGAGGATTAAGTCTAGGACCTCTAGAAATTGGCTCCAGAGAATTAGAAGGGACATGTCTCCACCATCTAGACTTAGATTTACCAGATTTATTCTCATAAATATTGGGAATGTGTATTTTTGTGGTGTAAGAATTTGCACCATTCGAAGGAACACGATTCTTGTGAGGATTTCGAGATGAGTAACCATTGAAATCTATTTTATGAGAATCCTATTTTTCTGCAGGGGTGAAATCCATTGTAGTGATTAGAGAGTTTATTCTGTCGACAGTGAAAAGAAGTAGATTTTGAAGATCAGGAATCTGTTTCTTTCTAGAAGAATAATGACGAACATAGTGATTCTTTTTCCCACAGAAGGAACAGGTTCGTGGAGGAGAAACATTTACAGAAGCCGGTTTTGAATTCATAGCCCTATTAGAAGATTGCAAGTTATGTAAATGATGTGATCTCAATAATGTTGTAGTAAAAAGGTTCGTTGAGACTTGTGAAAGCAAAAGATTTTAGACTTATAAAACTTAAAAATAAGGAAAACTTAACACAAAATTGATTCAAGATATGAGAAAATAACCAAGACACTGATTCCACTATTACACATGAATAATTTATGGTGAATAACACAAAACTCTAATTATCTTTTTAAGTCCTTATTTCTTGATCCACAAATAATCAGGCAAATTCCCAAAAATTAATTGTATCCCCTAAGCATAGATTATCTAAACAAAGTATAACCTATCTAATTGAATCACAACTAATGACGAAAATTATGCAAACAATTTAAAACTCTGCAAAAGCAGTGATTGAGTGAATTATAAATTATAAATTAGAGAAAACAAAATGGTTACCACTTATTCATGCGTAAATAGCTTCCTCATTGCCTTGGTTGTGGGAGAATTAGCTCATCATCATGTTGGAAACACGCTCAAAACTCATTTTTATTGCTTAAAGGAGGTGTACAAATGATGAAATGGAGAAAATGATGAAAATCGGGTGTTTGCAACGTTTATAATTGTTGAAAACACTATTACCGAGAACGATAAAAAATATGCGTCACTGACTCTGAATATTACGACCCTCAAAGCTCTGTCGTTGACACTGTTGAAGAACGACGGTTTTTTGCTGTCTGTTCTTCGTGTTCTTCGTCTTCCATAGGAGCATAAAAATATTCTCTGCAACTCTCAATTCTCACTCTGTTGTTGCTCTAAACTATCCCCAAGCTCTCTATAACCCTTCTCTGCTATCCCATCCTCCAATTTATACTCAACAGGTACAAGAATATCACACAATAACTTCAAACAATTCTCCATTACACGGCATTGATAAAAATATTCTCGGGAATATTTTCTTCCCTATTTTACGTCCTCAAGCTGTTTTCTCGTGACATAAGACTCCCAACACATTGAGTGACCATCCAGAAGTAGTATAACTCGGAGCACACACACGAAAATCTCTCGACCACACACTCAGAACTCGGAAAACCCAAGAGACTCTGTTTTCTTCCATGCGAGAATCTAGCCAAAGTTAGTCGAGAAAAAAGCCTATACCAGCCCGGTTTAGCCAAGAGGAACAAACCCAATTAATCCCAGCCCTTTAGTCTCACTGCATCAACCCCAAAATCGCAACCCTAGTTCTGCCAGGCGAGAATTGTTGTTTTCCCGCCAAAACCAGCGATTTGAAATGGTGAAGATGACCTCCCCCTAACAGTGATGGGGGTGCGAATAGCAGCTTCCTTAAAGGGTGTCCTGGGGTGCCCCTTATCCAACATTCAAAGTCCGAATAACAAATGTCCTCCGGGGTGCTTTAGACAACTTTTCGAGCCGAATTTTCCAAAAATGTTTATTGCCCAAAAATACTTACAAATACACAAAAAACCATAATTAGCACAATATCGAGCACTAACAATACAGAGCATTGAGAACAAAATAGACACAAAAATGTATCTATCAGTAAACACTTCTTAGCATAAACTTCCTTTGGAGAATATCTCTTCATGTACTGTAATTCTGTCTGAGAATTGATCATCGGTACAAAAGAATTTCTTATTAAAACAGAGTTTTCCTTTTTCAAGGATTTGCACTGTTTTTGGGTTAGAATAAGAGAAACACCTAGTTTCTCCTTTTCAACACGAAGTCTGTTTAGATCAGATGAATGCGTCTCGATCAAACATTTTTCTCTAATAGAGTCTTCTTTAACAATATTCTTAAGAACACTAATTATTTCACGCTAAAGAGTAGTTTCTTGAACAAGTTTTTCGATATTGTTGGAAAAGGATTCAATTATACTATAGAGTTCTTGTTCTCGACCAAGAGACTTCTCAAATTCATCAATAAGCTGAGCATGATTATGAAAATCAATAGCCACAGTCGATTTTTTTGAGATTCTGGTGATATCCATTTCAGCTTTCGACAGAGTGTCAAATGTCTCATTTGAGGGAATGTTATCAAAATTCAATAAAACATCATTTCTACCTCGGGATTCGGAACAGCTAAAGAGTTATACTTTGAGGTAATTCCAAGACATTTGGCATAATTGAAAGCTTTGGAGGACATTTTGGTGTGCGCAAAAGCAAGAGATAATCTTCCGTCCATAGAGACATATTGCTACAAACACAAACTTATGAGATCTTAAACGTGTTTGCCTGCTCTGATACCAATTGAAAAAGTGGGGGGGTACAATAACCTCACCCAATATTTCGCTTAGCAATCTGTATGGACTAACTCCAATATATTTTTAAGAGAATCAACTAGACAGTCAGACTCAATCTTAATAAAAAGTATATCAAAGAGTTATATCTCAATTCTCAATTCAATACTTACTCAAGCAAATAGAAATCTGCGAGTCGAATTGAATACAAGAGAAATTAACTTGAACGGTACCAAAGACCAATGTTCAAGTATCAATCAATTTCAATCAACAACCAAAGGTTGGATTTACCAATTGATCGATTCAACGCGCAACCTTTGATATTTCAATTATATAACAAAAGATAATGCGGAAAAAAAATAACACAGACACTAGAAGTTTTGTTAACGAGGAAACCGCAAATGTAGAAAAACCCCGGGACCTAGTCCAGATTGAATACACACTGTATTAAGCCGCTACAGACACTAGCCTACTACAAACTAACTTCGATCTGGACTGTAGTTGAACCCCAATCAATCTCACACTGATCCAAGGTACAGTTGCGCTCCTTACGTCTCTGATCCCAGCAGGATACTACGTACTTGATTCCCTTAGCTGATTTCACCCACAACTAAGAGTTGCTACGACCCAAAGTCGAAGACTTTAATAAACAAATATGTATCACATAGAAAAGTCTATAGAAATAGATAAATATGTCTCCCACAGAAATACCTACGAGTTTTGTTCCGTCTTTTGATAAATCAAGGTGAACAGGAACCAATTGATATACCGAACTTATATTCCCGAAGAACGGCCTAGAAATATCAATCACCTCACAATAATCTTAATCGATTATCGAAACAAGATATTTGGGAATCACAAACGATGAGACGAAGATGTTTGTGACTACTTTTTCATCTTGCCTATCGGAGAAATTATTCTCAAGCCAATCTTACGATTGCACTCAATCACGATAGAAACAACAAGATCAGATCACGCAACTATAGGTAAAATAGTTTGGTCTGGCTTCACATTCCCAATGAAGTATTCAAGTCGTTAACCTACGGGGTCTCAGTAGAAACCTAATGTTAAAGGAGAATCGACTCTAGCTTATACAACTAGTATCACACAGGAGGTGTGGGGATTAGGTTTCCCAGTTGCCAGAGTTCTCCTTTATATAGTCTCCAAATCAGGCTTTTTAATCTAATTACCATGGTAACAAAGCATTCAATATTCACCGTTAGATGAAAACCTGATTAGATTCAAGCTAATATCTTTCAACCGTTAGATCGAACTTAGCTTGTTATACACAAATGAAATGCACGTTCATTTAGTTTTGTGTAACCATACCTAAACGTGTACACCTAGTTGGTTCAATAGTAGTTAACCAAGTGGTTAGCCATATGAGCACTTTTATATCAACCATATTCATCTTCACCATAACTAGTTCAAATGACTCAAAAGAACTAGTTAGAGAGTTGTTCAATTGCTTATATCTCATAGAAGTATACAAGACACAATCGAAGCAAAAACGATTTTGATTCACTCGAATCGATTCATGAACATTATAGCCATGGTTTGCAAATATGCATTCCTTAGTTTATATATTTCTTAGTTCACGAATAAACCGTTTTTAGAAAATAACCCACTTAAGTATGCATACCTGTACGCATACTTAAGTACCCGGTTTGAGTTTGTTTTCGGTTCACAAACTCCAGCAGAAATTCACGGGATGTGAACTTCCGGCAGTACGCGTACTTAGCTTCCAAACTTCCTGAACTAGTAAAGTACGCATACCTTAATTCAAGGATTTTGGACTTACACACGTATGAGTTCACATACAATGTTTATATCCATTCAAGGTTATATATTCTAAACTCTCATTTCAATCATTGAAACATTCTTAGAGGATGTTAAATAGAGGTTATTTACATACTATTTTTCATCAAAGCGATTTTCAAGATATTGAAATAATCAACATGACTTTCGTCACTTGTAAAGATGAACTTGGCCAAAGCGAAAGCTTACCAACACATATTTCGAGAAATAGAGAAGCGAGATAAACTCGGCTTGAAATAGAAAATGTGTATAATCGAAGTCTATATAGCAATACGACTTTTGTCTCAAGATAGGAGATAAAGTAGATAGACTTTTGAGTGATAGATAAGTTCAAGTCTCCGCATACTTTTTAGTCGATGAAGTTCCACCAGTTCCTTGAGTAGTTCTTCGTCTTTACATGATGAACGCGGTGGAGTCTAGAGCTCAAATACACTTTCTATCCTAGTCCGAGACTTAGCTATAAGTAGACTAGAAATCAAGACTTATAGTTTTGGCAACTAAACTTGACAAACAAGCTTGAGATAGCAACGGTTGCGAGTTCAACCGAGCAGTGCTCTAACAGTAAGTAATTTCCAAAATAATGGAATCAAAATAAAAAAACTGTATCGATATATTCTTGGTTTGTTAATAATAATAATGCAGGTACAACAAAGGAAAAGAAATTCTAGCAAAGTTGGACTCAACGTCTTATATTCACAGCTTGGATTATACGGAAAGATAGATGTGCACACATTTTTCAAAACCATCCTATTAACCGAAAGTCCACTGTCTACAAAATTCATCTGTTACTTCCAATAACAACTTTATTTACAACAAATGCATTGTTAATCTATGAACTCTTGGTTTCCACCACCAGTTGATTGTTTCAAAACAAATTCAATTCTGAAACTGCTTTTGATGATAATACTAAAAATGTTTGAGTAGGTCTAATCTGTCGTGATTCTACAAGAACAGTTGAAGAAATCAAAGGCATCTACCTCAATGGAGCATTAGATCTAGAGCATGGAGAATATATGGTGCTGAAGGAAGCTATCAAATGGGCATATGAGATACAAGTGACAAAAGTTCTTTTTGAATCAGACCGTTTTAATTTAGTTCAAGCTATCAAAGATGCCTCACAGGTGTACATTGGATGAATAGGAGAATAATAGTAGAAATAAAGCATCTTTTATCCAGGTTCCAGTCATATGACTGTATCTATGTTAATAGACTACGTAATGGAGTAGCGGATGCACTTGCGAAGGAAGTTAGGAAAACTAGAACTAATATAAATTATAAAAATAACTTCCCATTTTTTTGGATTATCCTATCAGCAAGGATGTTGTTAGTTGATTGCAGGAATAAATTCATAATGAATATTGGATGCCTTTTGCCCTGAAAGTAATCTTATTACGTCCCAAAAACCCAAAGAGACTATAAAATATAGCAAATGGAGATTGCTTGAGGAAACAAGAGAAGGTTTTTGCGACGAACATAATTTGGCATCTTATAGTTGTTGGCGGGTAATCACTCATTCATGTCTCTCTTGAGAATTGTTATATAAAAAATATATCTTTTATTAGTAGAACATTCATACATAGATCTTATACAAATGTAATATATATATATATATATATAGGCATTAGTATCAGAACTGTCAGCATATTGGGAAAACGATGTTGAAGTTTGTAAAGCTCTCCATGTTAAGGAGGTACATGCGTATATAGTTAGACCTTGATGGTTTGGTTTCAAGGCCACGGATGTTGGTCAATAGTTATTGATTTTAAAATACTATTCATCTATGAAATATTTGCTAATATTATAAACTAATAACAACAAGGAACAACCAGAAATTGGGTTAGATGCAATAGGCACTTACCATACGATTACAATGTTAAAAGCAGCATAGTATATCATCGCAACATCAGCACCAAAGGTTATAAAAATCTCATCTTGAGGTGAGGATTTCTTTCAAGATTTCCCTTTTAGATTCAGCTAGCAAAGTCAACAACAAGTAAGCAAAAATATTGCATTTTAGAGAGTATGTAATTTAACACAACCTTTTTAACCTTCAAAATACAGTGGTGATCATGATAAGACGGTGGCACATATAACTACAGAATCATGGATTCGATCACTCGACAACTTTTATGTTATAGATGAATGGCGCTCGTGGTTCGTGAGCGGACAAATTGCAGGGTACATATGTATAGTAATGATGTCAATTTCAAAAAATATATTTAATAATGATTATTTCTTGATTCATTCCTAAAGTTAATATTACTGGTTTTATTTAATATATCTTTTTTTTTTTTAATTTGTAGATACACAATGGCCTATTCTAATGGCTTAACATATGCCATTGTTAAGGTAATTTGATCTTAGCGATAATCATGCAAGTAGCCCGATTGAGCATCCCACTTGACCGTATCGGTCTCGGATATGATACGATCGCGATCATCCAACTCCACAAGCATGATTGGATGACCACGGATCAATTCCATCACCCCCAAGCAGGTATGGAATACACACGGCCTTAGCTTGCCGAGATATGATCTGATCGCGAGTCATCCAACTCCACAAGCATGATTGGATGACCACGGATCAATTCCATCACCCCAAGCGGTATGGAATACACGGCCTTAGCTTGCCAAATATGATCGATCGCGATCATCCAACTCCACAAGCATGATTGGATGACCACGGATCAATTCCATCACCCCCAATGGAATACACACGGCCTTAGCTTGCCAAATATGATCTGAATACAACTCCACAAGCATGATTGGATGACCCACGGATCAATTCCATCACCCCTGCAGGTATGGAATACACACTAATAACCATGGTGGACCATTGGCTTGCCAATAAACCGTCCATACCAAGCATTATGGACGGAAAACCCTAAATTAGGGTTTGCGGCATATTACATGTGCCGCAAAAGCGGTCTCAACCATCCATCTTCGCAGGTATAGATGGAGGGTGTAGATGTAGACTCAAAGGGCCCGGAGCATGTCGACACAATCACCCATGTGACCGCCTACACACTTGGCCAATCGGTCAAAGCCAACCATGGTTGGTTACAACAAAACAAATCCGCCCAAAAGAGCATGGTCACGCGGCTTTGAAAGCCAAAATTAGGGTTTCAAGTCATCACGCGCGTCCATCTTCTCCGGCACGAATGGAGGGTCACGCAGATTAGATTAAGCGGAGTCCGGTCATACCGGCATGACCACCGTGGGCCCATCTACCTCCTCTTGCGGTCGGCCAAGGCACATCATTCCCGGCCAACCCAAACGCACGCCCAAACTCGTGCGGTTACACTCCCAAATCCTAAAGCTGATCTCGACCGCTCAACTTCACCGGATGATTTGAATGGCTTAGATCACGTTTTCATGGGATAATCAAGTATAGGTGTGAACACCAACCTACCACCTACACGGTGGTATGATCGACCAAGACCGACCAAGATGGGTCGTCTTGGGGCGCTGGTAGCCCAAACTTGGGATGACACGCGGTTATCAATTCCTTTGCGGTAAGAGATTTACCATAACCGATCTCAACCACTCCTCTTCACCGGACAAATTGGGTGGCTTAGATCACGTTTCATGAGACGGTAAGACATAGGCGTGAACATCAGCCTACCGTCTACACGCCAAACTAACCTACCAAGACCGACCAAGCTAGGTCGTCTTGGAAAACGCGGAAGAGAGTATGGCGCGCGGCTTCTTGCGGCATCAAACTCCTATCGCAAATCGATCTCAACCACTCAACTTTACCGGTCGAATTGGTGGCTTAGATCGCGCCTTCTTGGTAAAGTGAAGTATGGACGTGCACACCGGCGTGTTGTTTACACACATGCCCTATCGGTCCTCTTCAAAACCCTTCCCATGCTTGTTTCGACCAAGGCCGAAGAGTGATGCTTGCGCACCTCTTTTAAAACCTAATTTCATCAACGGTCGCGAGATGGTGTCTCAAACATCATCTCATCCGTCCGACTTCACCCGACTTGGTTATACAACCCTGGTCGGGAGTTATTTGGTTAGTGAGGAGTCATTACCCATCACTTTACCACCACCGTAATGCGGTACATGCATAAAATACACGATACTCCACAAGTATCGACTTTACGAATAACGATTATTCAATTCAGCATTACATGCTATCTTCCGTGGATCCACGATCCACATTCCAGACATCAATCATGTCACAAAGCGGGGGATACTTCTTTGGGGTATTGGTGCGCGGTTTACCGTGCGGCGTGCAACGCGCCATTACAAACGTGTTAGGAAGTCATGGACGGTTAAAGATGAACGGAGAAGTGGGCAAGACCGGTCGTATGCTCACCGACACAACTCCACCACTCCATCATTCCATTACCTCCACTTCCCACGAGAAACGTGAATGAGGCTCAATGACTTGTATAAATAGGTTCTCCGCCCTATTTCAGAAAACAAGACAAGACAACGAGAACAACACAAGTTCAGTCGGCTGAGAAACCAAGTGTTAATACAACATTGTATTCAAACACCGAGCCTTGCTTGCATCAACGCAAGCTTGCTCATCTTTACTCGTTTACAAGTCATAAGCAAGCCAACATCTTTCACAATCTCAACACCTTCTTCGCTTCCCTCCCTAAGATCAACCCCATCTCCTTCACTTTGTGACCGAAACAAATGCAGAACGGCCATTTCTTGGTTTAGGCCGGACTTGCAGGTTGATCTCTCGAATCTACAAGCACTCACCGCCGATGTGCATTTGTTGTAGGTTTAAATTCATTCCTCATCACACCCCAAATTACCAAATTCAGCGGGAGTAATTTTCACCCATCAACAATTGGCGACCACGGTGGGAGGTTGATCTATCGGTTGCAAAAAATTGAATTCTCAATTTTTGAGTTTTCATCTCGCAATGTATCCTAACTCGGAGACCCTACGAGGCGGTTCGGATATCATGGGAAGCATAGCTGGAATGTTGGAGGATGTCTTGGCAAATCAAGTGGTATCACCGAGAAGGTAGACGAAACATTTCGCCTTTTGAATGATATAACATCACAATTACAAGAAGGATCGGCGATGCATCTACT
Source organism: Papaver armeniacum (assembly GCA_023531295.1). Taxonomy (NCBI): domain Eukaryota; kingdom Viridiplantae; phylum Streptophyta; class Magnoliopsida; order Ranunculales; family Papaveraceae; genus Papaver; species Papaver armeniacum. The sequence continues at coordinate 6,178 of JAJJWW010017268.1, read as the reverse complement.
CAAAGCGGTGCAAGAAATCTGAATCCTTAGCCGGAGTCACACCTTTAGGTGGAGAGGAAAAAAGAGCGTTTAATCGCGGGGAGACTCGGGAAAGATGAACAACATGGTCAGTCAACAATGAAGAGCCGAGGCAACTCCACGAGAGGAGAGGACTTTGTCCGGAGTACTACAACGTCTCTGGGATAAAGAAATGGAGCACAAACTTACGGATCCCTATTTGGAAGATTTACATCTCAAGACCCTTGTCGAAGCCGTGAAGAAATGCTTGAGGAAGGAGAAATCGATCCAAGTAACACGTGAGTACGAGAGGATGGGAACGTTCAAATTCGATCACTCGGCGGTGATATTACAACACCTCCCCATCACGAGGCCGGGCATTTGCAAGTCTGGCATCTCATCAAGTGTAACACCTCACGGTAGTCACCGAGCAACAACTTCCACTCCTTCATCGGGAGAACCGGAGGGCGAGAGGAGGACCATCTCCCATTATTGCAGACTTGATGGGAAACGAAAGTTCTTGTCAAGACTCAAACGGATATGGCCGCAACTCGGAAAGAAGTACTCACTTTTCTTAAGACTTTAAGCGATCGATTCCCACAAGACCCGCGGCGTCCCTTTGGAGCCAACAAGGAATGAATTCAACGCACCGGAGAAGGTACTTCAATGGCACGGACCTACATGGACCCGATCAAAGAAGCGACATCGGATATGAGCGGTCTTGTCATGGAGAACTCCTACACCGGGACTCACAACGATCTTCCTCGAGTCAATAGTTTCACTCACGGTTCCAGCGGTCCTGTCATGGAGTCTCCTACACTGGGGCCCGATCCTCACAACGATCTTTCTCAAGTCAATAGTTTCACTATGAACCGGAGAGGCGGTGGATCGGGAAGCGGTTTCTCTAGTGGAAAGTTTATGCGGACTTTCACATCTCTCGAAGAATCGGCCGCGGGAGACGTTTTGCTTTCTATCAACCAGAGGAAGGTCAGGACCGTGCCACACATGTCACCGCACGCATCAAGGATTAAAGTTCAAGACGGCCCTTATCTACAAGGATCGTCTTCATTACTCTCAAGATTCTCAAGACATCCAAGACTCTCCCGAGCAAGGTCGTACGGAAGCCTACCACAATGAGCGGACTTCGAGGGAAACCAAACCGGCACATACGGGAGAAGCTCAGTGGAAAGAATCGAGACAAGTTCGTTGCATCCCACTCCCCATGTGGGCGTCCAATTCGAGGTAAGAAGACCGTCTTGCATCATTGAGGGCTAGTACCCACGATGCATCTTTCTTCGAAAGCATTCTTCTCCATCTGTGAAGCCTCGACCCACGTTCACACGAAGAGGGAATGAACTTTTTATGGTGAGTCGTGACCGAGAAAGGAAAACGAATCACCGAAACTGCCATTATCAATTAGCGGGAAAGACCGACACCAACTCTCTCCACCCAACGGAATGCTACAACGACAATGAACCACAAGAGCAAGTGCTAGATGCTCCACCTGTTATGTAATCAGGGAACCAACTCCACAACTGATGATGAGCTCGAACGATAAGGAATCTCCTGAGAGCCTATCTCCACCGGCTCGACCATGTGTTCTCATTCATACAATCTCCGATCCAACCTGAGTCGGACAATCTACGAGCAATCCAAGTAAGATATCTTTGCAACCAGCTCGGACATGGCATATTCTCCTCCATGGATGGATGTTGCGCTACAACGTGATAAGGATGTCTCGATCATGATGCAAAGCCGATACCTCAAGGGAATGCCTCAAGAAGATAACGATGTCCACGCATCATATCGAGCGAAGATCGGGGCGAGTCACTCTACTCGCAGGCGGTGGTCGAACAAGATCCGAGCGAGTCACCTTATCGACGATGGTACATGTCTATCATGCTATGTTGGAGAATCCGCAATTTTGGTCATCCTCACGGAGCTGTTGAACTCTCATCTACAACAACATATGCCACGATAGAAAGAACCGGGCATGCCAGAGCCTCATAATGTTTGTAGGGGCATATATCTCACCAACGAGCGATACAACCTTGACCTTACGTAGCGGTTCCTTGAAGCGGCAAGAGGAAAACTACCGAGATACAACATCTGTAGCGTCCGTCGACTCCAACTCCCGGTACCGCATGCACGACTCCCACGATGATGAGGCAATGCCCAAGATATTCTATATCTGGCTCGACAACGACCACTACGAACAAACCATGTAAACCACGCTTGGGGACTGAGGCTCAGCATGAAGTTCCTTCACCTTCAGTCAAAGGCTTCTTCAACACGAGAAAGATGGTCAGTCAAGAATCATGGAATTCGCAAGGGTAAATCGAACTGAAGAGCCGCTCCGCTTCAACGCTTCCTCCAACGGCTGCTTGTGATGGTCTATCCAAGAGCCGCCTCAATGCTCTCTCGGACCCCTGTTCACTTGAATCACTGCTCAACACTCTCTCGGGGATCTACCTCAGCGTTCGCACGAAGCCACTTTAACATCCTCTCGAGTCGTTTCAACACTCAAGCTACACCAATAATCTGCGCTCCTGGTCAAGTTGTCTTTGATGTACTCATTGCTCAACGTGCGTCTCATTCATCCTTCATGAGGATCCAGCAGAGCATGAAAAACCACAGTCGATAGGAGGAGGGTTATCTGTGGAGCAATATTTTCATATAGTTGAGAGAGCGCGGTGAACAACTCATCATCAATGTTCGGCATGTATTTGAGGCTGTCAACACTTCCACCAGCATTATCTTCAGAAGACATATCAACGGGAGTTCTTTTCTTTCTACCGCAATGAAATAAAAGACAGGAGTTAGAACTTGTATGAAAGCACATGAGAAGTGTAGTCACACACGGCAAGACACAACTCACATCAGAGCACACAATGGCCGGTCCAAACATCGTTCAAGCATGTCTGGTATTGATTTGATCAGGTATAAGTTTCAAGACCGGTATTGCTCAAGTCTCAAGTCTGCGCACACAGACAGGGCCGGTTTGATCGAAGCACATGGCCGACGTTTGAAGCATGTACACAGTGGACCCACTTTCAACCGAAGCGAACACAACAAGCCCACGTTCGATCAAGCGGGCGCGATAACCCCCGAACGAAGCATAGCGCAATGTCGATCGATTAGGCACATCCCCACGATTGAACGAAGCGGCGCAATAGCCCCTCGACCAGAAGCGATCATAGCAAGGTCGATCGACGAGCAAGGCCAGACATCATGCTAGGGAACACTTTTACTGGACGTCTCTTGAACGTGACATGCTCGAAGGACGGGACGACCCGTCTCTCTGGTAACATCTAACATTGTCTCATAAGTTTTATCTTTAAGCTGTCACCATCTCATGCCTACCACACAATAGTGTAACCATTGTGTGCTAGGCGGGGGACTTAATGTTGATGGTGGATTTTCGTTCAAGGTTGAGTTTGTAAAACCCGAGAAAAATCATGCGCGACATCTTGTAAAAGATAAAGCCATTTATAAGTGTTGGATACTCCCTCAATTCAATTCATGTAGCCTTGTATTTCATATCGAACCTTGTACTCATTATCGGTGTGGCATGACGGTAAGTGTTACTCTTACGAGTAACACGAACCTCCAAGCACTATAATGAATCCATGTCTGAGAAATACCCGTACAGGCTGATTCTCGGTGTTTTATACTAGCCCGAGCCCTCTCGGTGTGTTATACTAGCCCGATTGAGCCCCTCTCGGTGTGTTATACTAGCCCGATTGAGCATCGGACTTGAGCTGTATCGGTCTCCGGATATGATCTGATCATATCATCCAACTCCACAAGCATGATTGGATGACCACGGATCAATTCCGTCACCCCCAAGCGGGTATGGAATACACACGGCCTTAGCTTGCCGGATATGATGCGATCGCGGTCATCCAACTCCACAAGCATGATTGGATGACCACAGATCAATTCCATCACCCCCAAGCGAGGTATGGAATACACACGGCCTTAGCTTGCCAAATATGATCGATCGCATCATCCAACTCCACAAGCATGATTGGATGACCACGGATCAATTCCATCACCCCCAAAGGTATGGAATACACACAGCTTGCCAAATATGATACGATCGCGGTCATCCAACTCCACAAGCATGATTGGATGACCACAATTCCATCACCCCCAAGCGGTATGGAATACACCCGCCGACCCGCATGGTCGACCATTGGCCTTCGCTTGCCAATAAACCGTCCATACCAAGCATTATGGACGGAAAACCTAAATTAGGGTTTGCGGCATATTACATGTGCCGCAAAGCCAGTCTCAACCATCCATCTTCGCGAGCATAGATGGAGGGTGTAGATGTAGACTCAAAGGGCACCGGAGCATGTCGACACAATCACCATGTGACCGCCTACACACTTGGCCAATCGGTCAAAGCCAACCATGGTTGGTTACAACAAACCGTCAGCCCAAAAGAGCATGGTCGCGCGGCTTTGAAAGCCAAAATTAGGGTTCAAGCCATCACGCGCGTCCATCTTCTCCGGCACGAATGGAGGGTCACAGTTAGATTAAGCAGGTCCGGTCATACCGGCATGACCACCACGTGGGCCCATCTACCTCCTCTTGCGGTCGGCCAAGGCACATCATTCCCGGCCAACCCAAAACACGCCCAAACTCGTGCGGTTACACTCCCAAATCCTAAACTGATCTCGACCGCTCAACTTCACCGGATGATTTGAATGGCTTAGATCACGTTTTCATGGGATAATCAAGTATAGGTGTGAACACCAACCTACCACCTACACGGTGGTATGATCGACAAGACCGACCAAGATGGGTCGTCTTGGGGCGCGCCCAAACTTGGGATGACACGCGGTTATCAATTCCTTTGCGGTAAGAGATTTCTGCCGCAAACCGATCTCAACCACTCCTCTTGCCGGTCAAATTGGGTGGCTTAGATCACGTTTCATGAGACGGTAAGACATAGGCGTGAACATCAGCCTACCGTCTACACGCCAAACTTACCGGCCAAGACCGACCAAGCTAGGTCGTCTTGGAAAACGCGCCGGAAGAGAGTATGGCGCGCGGCTTCTTGCGGCATCAAACTCCTATCGCAAATCGATCTCAACCACTCAACTTTACCGGTCGAATTGAGTGGCTTAGATCGCGCCTTCTTGGTAAAGTGAAGTATGGACGTGCACACCGGCGTGTTGTTTACACACATGCCGGTCGGTCCTCTTCAAAACCCTTCCCATGCTTGGTTTCGACCAAGGCGAAGAGTGATGCTTGCGCACCTCTTTTAAAACCCTAATTTCATCAACGATGCATGAGATGAGTGTCTCAAACATCATCTCATCCGTCCGACTTCACCGGCTTGGTTATACAACCCCGGTCGGGAGTTATTTGGTTAGTGAGGAGTCATTACCCATCACTTTACCACACCGTAATACGATGCACACATAAAATACACACGATACTCCACAAGTATCGACTTTCTGAATAACGCATTATTCAATTCAGCATACATGCTATCTTCCGTGGATCCACGATCCACATTCCCGTTATCAATCATGTCACAAAGCCGGGGATACTATGCGGGGTATTGGTCGGCGGTTTACGGCGTGCGGCGTGCAACGCGCCATTACAAAACGTGTTAGGAAGTCATGGACGGTTAAAGATGAAGCGGAGAAGTGGGCAAGACCGGTCGTATGCTACCGACACACAACTCCACCACTCCATCATTCCATTACCTCCACTTCCCACGAGAAACGTGAATGAGGCTCAATGACTTGTATAAATAGGTTCTCGCCCTATTTCAAAAACAAGACAAGACAACGAGAACAACACAAGTTCGATCGACGAAAACCAAGTGTTAATACAACATTGTATTCAAACACCCGGAGCTTGCTTGCATCAACCGCAAAGCTTGCTCATCTTTCTGTTACAAGTCATAAGCAAGCCAACATCTTTCACAATCTCAACACCTTCTTCGCTTCCCTCCCTAAGATCAACCCCATCTCCTTCACTTTGTGACCGAAACAAGTCTGGAACGGCCATTTCTTGGTTTAGGCCGGACTTGCACGGATTGATCTCTCGAATCTACAAGCACTCACCGCGCAAAGTGCATTTGTTGTAGGTTTAAATTCATTCCTCATCACACCCCAAATTACCAAATTCAGCGGGGAGTAATTTTCACCCATCAACA
>JAJJWW010017267.1:473784-550733 GCA_023531295.1 Papaver armeniacum | reverse complement strand
GCCTCACCAAATCGCACCAAGCACCGCATGCAAACCATGCTAAGCGCACTCCGTAGCAATGGCAAATCATGCCGCCCACACCTAGCCCAAGCTAGCCGCTGCCATGCCAAACGCACCGCTTGGCCTAGATATGCTAGTCACACAAAGCGCCAAAGCATGCTAACCATGCTAGCCGCACCTCCGTGCCAATGACAAATCACGACGAGCCAGACCTAGCACAAGCTAGGCCAGCGCCATGCCAAGCGCACTCACGCTGGCCTTAGCCTACGCCATGCCAAGTACTCCTTACCTTGGCCCTATACACGCCATGCCAAAACGGGCGCCCAGCACCTAGGATTGCAAACCGTGCAACCTAGGCCAAGTTGACACGCATGCCATTGGCACATGCCAACACGCCCGCTGGTAGCTTTCCTTACCGGCCGTGACTCAAATTGTCCACGCATGCCATTGGCACATGCCAACACGCATCGCCTCGGTAGCCTTTTCTTACCAAGCCGTGGCCCTAATGGCCGTGGCGTGCATTGGCGCGTGCCAATACGCATCGGTGGTAGCTTTCCCTACCAGGTCGTGACCGATGGCCACGCATGCCATTGGCACATGCCAGACACGCATCGGTGGTAGCTTCCTTGCTACGTTTGTGACCACTAATGGCCACGCATGCCATTGGCACATGCCAAATGCATCGTCTGGTAGTTTTTCTTACCATGCCGTGACACTAATGGCCACGCATGCCATTAGCACATGCCAACCACGCATCGCCGGTACCTTTATTACACGGCCATGGCCCTAATGGTCGAGCATGCCATCGCACATGCCAACACGCTCACCGTGGTAGCTTTCATTACCTACGCATGTGGTCCTAATGGCCGTGGCGTGCCATTGACACATGCCAAACACGCACACTGCGGTAGCTCTAGCTTGCAAGCCGGTGAAGCCTAGGCCAATCGGTCGGTGCGTGCCATCGGCACGTGCCAAAACCCACGCTCGGTAGCCTAACTTGCAAGCCGTGTAAACCCTACCACCAAGGCATTCGCACATGCCTATTGGCACATGCCACACCGCGCCACTAGCATCTCCGGCATCGCCACTTACACTCAACGTGCAACCTACCACCAAGGCATTCCGCACATGCCATTGGAACATGCCACACTACGCCACTAGCGACTCGGCATTGCCACTTGCACTCGAGGTGCAACCCGCAACAAAAGCATTCCGCACATGCCACCGCGCCACTAGCGGCGCCCTTGCCACACTCAAGGTGTAACCAACGCTCGGCATCCCAACCTAACTGGGGGATGCTTTCGGGGTCTTGGTTTGGCGGTCACCGACTTGCATTACTACGCTCACATTAAGAAACGTGAATAGGAATAAAGTGGTCAAATAAATGAGGAAATAAGAGGTGAAAAACGTTTTCACCCACTAAACACCATGCGGTTACCACCTCCTCCTATTATTTCACCCTTTACTCTCTTCCTTCATGAGGCCAGAATGCGTTTCAATCTAGAGCTTGTATAAATAGGTCTTACCTATTTCAACCGACAACTAATCTCGCCGGGAGAAAAACACAACACTCATAAAAGGCAACTTTGCAAGCTCTCCAAAAAAGCTTTCATCTCTTGAAAGCTTAAAAGCTCACTTTCCGATACAAGTCGAGACACCACTCTCCTGCACAATTCTGGTCTCAACACCTTTCTTTGCTTCCTCCCCAAATCAACCCTTCTCCTCCACTTTGTGAAAGCAAGTCCTGGAACATTCATTTCTTGGTTTAGGCCGGACTTGTACAGGAATTGATCTCTCGAATCTAGAAAGTGCTCACGTGCAACACATTTGTTTAGGGTTTAAACCGGTTTCTCACTCACCTCTAGAATTTACCAAAATCAGTGAAAGCTTGATTTTTACCATAAACAACCATGCAAAAAGGAACACCAATTTTTTTTTTTTAGGAAAAATATTGTTTGGTCCTTTTTTAGGTGGCCCATGTCTATTTGGTCCTTTAGGAAAATGCCTTTCTTGTTTGGTCCATAATTATTTAAAAATATTAAACTTACAAAAGTACTGCTTAGTATTACTTTTTACTTATTTTCTTGTAGCGTTCATTCCAAATGAAGTTCATATAAAACCTAAAAAAACTTACTTCATTCAGAAATGAAGTCCATATGAAACCTAAAAAAGCAGACTTCATTCGAAATGAAGTCCATATAAAAACCTAAAAAACAGACTTCATTCCGAAATAAAGTCCATATAAAAACTAAAAGCAGGACTTCATTCCAGGGAATGAAGTCCATATAAAAACCTAAAAAAGCAGACTTCATTCCGAAAATGAAGTCCATATAAAAACCTAAAAAATTGACTTCATTCAAATGAAGTCCATATAAAAACCTAAAAAAAATTGACTTCATTCAAGAAGAGAAAAAAAGATTGACTTCATTCCAGAAATGAAGTCCATATAAAAACCATCTAGTTTGGCGGATAGTTGGACAATAGTCCTCCCTTCATCCTCAAACTCAAATATCTATTGTCCTACCTTCATCCTCAAACTCAAATATTAATTGCAAGTGTATTTAAAAATAAACTAAAGTAGAAAATAAAAGTGTACATAATAATATGAAAACTCTTAAATATTATGGAATAAGAAAATAAGTAAAACCATTCTAAAGGAAAACAAAAGTGTTAATATATCCTTGATCCATGGGAATGGTGGATCATAAGTCTTATAAGTCCTGTGAAAATTATTTGTAAAGTTTTCATATTGCTGATTTTTTTATCGTAATCTTTAAAATGGGTGCAACTGGCCCACTTATCTTTGTAAAATCAGTAGTAACCATTCCCAAGGGTTACTACTGATTATAAGCTTTTGCATGTCATGTAATTATAATATTAATTGAAAAATCTTTAGAGTTGTCTCCTTTATATAACGAAGAACTTATTTCAAATGAACAAAAATGTGAGTGAATACTCGCCATGTGGTCCAATTTTTTTATACCACAATAAATTGTTTAGATTCCATGACGAGAAGTTGATTTTCGATTTACGGAATCAAACAAGTAATAAATTTGTTTAGGTACGTGCACAATTTCATTATCACTTCTAAAAAGCAAACAATTTTTAGAAGCAAAGCCTAACTTTGTGTGAAACAAAATATTTTATCAGCTCCTAGATTTGGCTTATGATTCATATCCAAACACCCTCCAAATTTAGAAATTGATTTCATATGAAATTCACTTTATCCAAAATAGCTTCACATTACAAAGATTGGTATCGTGCATGCATCTAGCACCAACGAATGTGAACCCTATTACTATCATAGTCGCCCTTTAAAAAAAATATCTTTTATTTTTCTTTTGCTACATCACGTGAATGTTTAATTCGGAAAAAAATAATTACAAAGCATGAAAGGAAAAAGTAAAAATCACAACTAATACAAGATTGACAGAATTAACAGCCAAAAAGAGGGTCAGCTATTAACTAAGCTCAATGCAAAAAAACCATTCACTCTTTAAGCCAAGAAATATATTTTTGTTAACAAATCTGATTAATTCCACTTCAGTACTTCTATTCTTGCTAGAAAAGAAGGTCTACCGACATGAAGGTGCATTTCACCTACAAACAATTGAGTTCCACTACGGGTGCGAATCATTGAAAAATTAACTTCTCTAAATCTTAATTGCATGATATTTTGGTTTTCTCGAGACCAAATTAAAGTATGATACTTGCCTCAGCAGTCATAATTTTTGTTCCATTGATTTGCTTTCATTATGTAGCCATCTTCATAAAACCATTTCATGATTTTATATTTGAAACTTTGATCATTTGGTAGCAACGCATCAAATAATCTTCTTTTTATGTTTTGAAACCACAATTCCTTCGTTATAGGACAAGATGCAATAACCCAAACTTGTTGAATGAGCGGACATGTATGTTTTGCCGTGTTCAAGCCATCTTCAAAGGGCACACATAGTCCAAAAATTGTGCATAACCATTTTGATATCTCTGCACTAAACTTACACTCCCGTAATGGTGCATACTATTTTGGGCCTCTTCGTAAATGCAACATATAAACCATTTCAAATCATAACCGAAATACCGTTGGGATTGAGAATCTCTTACGGCCGCTCAGTTTAAAGACTTCTTTGGGATTGAGAATCTCTATTAGTACCGTTGGTGGGAAACTAGATAATTGCGTTTTATTTTTCGATTGATTTGATTGACTAATGGTGGTTGAACTTTGATTTCACCTAGTTTGTTTATGCTTGAGAATCTTCTCTTCTGATATAAGATTCACTCAAACTAGATCGAAGTTTCACCGGGATCTTTAGATCGTTTGTAGATCTAAAGACGTCTTGTTATAATCCATTGTTAATGACTCCGTTACGTGTGTGATTGATCACAAGAGATTTAAGTTGATTGTGTGCAGGTGTTTTATTGAAGATCTAAAGAAGATTTGAAGACGAGGAAGACTTTGAAGATTTCGATTTGGGTTCATAATCTTTGGTGTGCACAATACTTGTTTCTTAAAAAGAGGATCCAACTATAATCGATTTATCCTTGTGGTAGATTAGATTGATTAGTTGTGTAGATCGACATAATACAATTCTTCCGTGATTAAAAGTATTGATTGCAAAATCTTAACAATTACTTCGTAGTCGATAATAAGATAGATCTAAGAACCCGATAAAGGGAGTTTATTGAGATAAATAGAAGAGCCTTTTGTCGAACTCACATCGGTTGGTTGAAAAGAGTTGATACCAAACATTTGTTGTTCCTTTACCGTTTGGAATACTAACCAAAGGAATTGTTCCAAGTACGTGAATAATTCATAAGTTGGAGGCGTGGGAATACAGACGGAACTAGGTGAACTATAGGTTTAGTTGCTTGGTCTCAACTATACGGTTGGTTTGATTTTGTATAGCTACTTATTCCTGAGAGTATTCAATTCGGACAAGGTCCCGAGGTTTTTCCTCGCATTTGCGGTTTCTCGTTAACAAAATCTTGTTGTGTCATTTACTTTTATCTTCCGTAATTATAATTGTTGTTATTATAATTTAAAGTATATATACAAACGTTAATTCCTATTTACTTGATAAGTAATCCTATTGTGTTTGGTTAAGTCCGAACCTTTTATCAAGCAAACATACTTAGTCGTTGTATTGTCTCGATCTCGTATCCATTGACGATCACACCAAGTGTTAACCGATTTGTTGTATTGTCTCGATCACCCATAGACAATCACTTTCTGAGAAAGGACTTATAGGTGGAAGAGTTTTAGATTAAGGTATACCTTTGGGGAAACTCAAGGGTCCTCTGGGGACTCAGACGAGACTAGACCACAATCCATGATGCAACATGTATGAGAAATTCTCTATCTTTCCAAGGTGCAAAGCCAAGATATTTCGCAACCTCAATCGCGTTGATCCGGCAAAAACTTTTTCTCTCCTCGGAAACCACGCCGTGGGCCCAAGCTTTCAAACAAAGTGAACCTAAAAGGAGAACTGGGACCGCTGACCACGCCCGTTTAAGAGATAACGACTGACGACACGCTCATCGACACGGCCTATGACCACAACATCATTACTTTCAAGACACTAAAGGCAAGAGGATTTACAAAACAAGACGCTACCACCCCCATTCGTGATTAAGAACTTGAGAGGAGAAACTTTGAACGCGCATGGATACATCAACCTAGAGATCAAGATGGAGACGCTATAACGCATAGAAAATTCCACATTGTCAAAGAACTAGATCATGACATGATATCAACAAAGCGAAATTGGATGTGCACCCACTGCCGACGTCCACGCCTGAAGGAATTTCCAACAAATCATCCCACCGTTATCGCATCAACGAACTATTGAAGGAACCTGGACATCCGGGAGAGGACTGGCGGGGTTAGCTCATGGTTTTCAAATGCAAGTAAGTCCGACTGATCAACCTTTTCTCGCAAACTTGCCTTTCCTTCCCCATTCCGTCATGGGGACTCACATGATTACTAGCACGAACGCTGTCAAGAAATGTGAATGGGAATGACCATTTGAACACTTTGCAAGAAGCTTGGAAACTTCTATCAAAACCAACGGGCCAAGACTCAAATGGTTGCACGACGTCCTAACCCATTTTCATTCGGAGATGTAGTGGTTAAGGAAAGCTCGTTTCAAGTTGGGAGGATGGGAGAAAAATGGCTATTCAAACCGATTCGCCCAATGAAAGAGAAGACGAACAGATCTGGTTGCGATACCCTTTGGGAGGATATTGCAAGCTCATCAATGCATACACAACCGAAGGCGTGATAATTCACTCGCGATGGCTCAAGGCCTTCAATCCCTAAAATGTTCAGACTTCCCAGGCCTCCCCTTTTAGTATTTCCTTTAAAAATTCCTCTTAGTAGTTGTAATCCCCCAAGATGAATACACCTTTTGTATTTTTCCTCGGGATTCCCTTTTCAAAAAAAAAGAGAGGCATACATATATCTCTTTTCCAAGCAAATTCTCCAGGATATCGTAGAAATACATCGATAAAACCTTTAAAACTATTGGCAGAGCCATCATACCACAACCTCTTTCAAAAAATATATATGAAGAAAAAAATGTTGACTGATGAAGAAGAAGGTAAAGATGAGTTTACGAAAAAAAAAATATCAGGGAACTAAAAATATGAAATAACAAAAGGGAGAAACTAGCCCTCGAAGGATGGAGCAAAAGTCCCTTCGGGCAAGGCTATCTTCAAGCACGTCCCCCAGCAATCCTCGGGCAACAAAGGTTCCATTCAACGGTGTTAGCAGCAGCAACCTCAACATCCCATCCCGAAGCAACCACAAAGCAGCCAGCAAGTTGTCCTCCCGACGACCTGGCCCAAAGATACGCCACCATGACCCTCCCAGATCACCAACCATACCTTTGGCATCAACTTCAAAGGGTATTTTATTTCCGTCATATGCTCCTTCGGGTTTTCTCATTGACACTTCGAAGAAAGTTTTTTGATTCATCCGCATCAAAATCAAGAATCATGGCGCTCTCCTCCAAGAGCCTCACACGTTCGCTTTTTCGTCGCTTCGACTTAGAAAAAGTTCGATCCGCCCTATACCCGGACCGAGGAAAGGCTTTGCCGCACTGAAACTTCTCAATATGCCTAGAGTCTTCCTCGTTCTCTCGCCCCTCCTCCATGCTCACTGAACCCAAGAAAGTCCGAACATGCACCTGTTCTTCATGGGGATAGATGGAAGGGAGGTCCTTAATGATTTCACTAGATTCATGGAACAAAGATTCAATCCCAAACAATGCCTCCTCAAGAGAAGAAGATCGATCTCCGCCAATTCTGAAGTCCTTCTCCGAAGAGTTAAAGGCGCGGCCATCCATGGAGGGTCCCATCATACACTGCAAAAAAAAGGGGAAAATGATCAAGTTCCATCCTATCTATACACATATAAAAAGAGGATAACATGAAAAGAGAAGAAGAAGAAGAAAACATACCGGTATGATCTTCTTATCCCGAATAACCCTAGTCGGTGTGCTTTTGCAAGAGTCAGACCTCGCGCCTTCACTTGGAAAATCTGGCTGTTTAGAGGATGATTCCTCTCTAGGCAAAGAAAGAAACTCAACAAGAAGAACCTTTTCTCAAACAAGGGACAAGGTACAATCAGGCTGGGTATGAATACTTTTAACCTTAAAAAGGAAAGGAAGCAATGAGGGACATAATGCTTCCAGATTTTAGCATGGATAATGCCCTGATTAAAGCTGCGCGTGAAGGAAGGAAAAATAAGGAAACTTTGCTATCTGTAGAAACACCTACTCCCTCCTTGTTTACACCGATCCCATCAAGCTCGCGCCAGTTTCCCAATCTCCCAAGCCAGATCGGTCCCACCAATTGCGGAAACTTCCCAATGACCGCCTAAGTCGCGCCAGCTAGCACGATCATCTTCCCCACCTTGCGCCGGTCCCACCAGCTAGCACGCTCAGTTTCCCAACTCGCGTCAACTTCTCGATGCCGCCCGACTTCCTGTCTCTCAATGATGCTGACTTCCCAATTGAGCCAGCCTCCCGATTTGTGCAAAACTGCCAGAGGCAAGGATTCCAAATCCTATTTATAAAAAGGTCAGACAAGCCTCCTCAATTCTCTTTACGATTTACGGTTGATAGTTTGTCACCATCTTATGCTTACCTAGCAACAAAGCTCCTGTTCCGAGCTAAGCAGGGGACTTAATGTTGATGGTGGTTTTTAAACAAAAGGTAAAATCGTAAAACCCCAAATAACCTAATACATGTATTAGAACATCCGGTGACATATTTATTAGAACATTTAATACATGTAGTCAGTAATTAATAGAGGGTATTTTTTCAAATTAGGGTTACAACGAGCAAACCCTAATTCACTCCTCGTGCCAATGGCAAATCATGCCACCACACTAAGCCCAAGCTAGGCAGCGCATGCCAAACACACTCCGCCTTGGCCCTATCTATGCTAGTCACACTAAACGCGCCAAAGCATGCCAACCATGCTTGCCGCACCTCCGTGCCAATGGCAAATCATGCCAGCCACACCTAGGCCAAGCTAGCCGCGCCATGCCAAACGCACTCTGCCTTGGCCCTAGCGATGCTAGTCACACCAAATGCGCCAAAGCATGCCAACCATGCTAGCCGCACCTCCGTGCCAAGGGCAAATCATGCCAGCCACACCTCCGTGCCAATGGCAAATCATGCCAGCCACACCTAGCCCAAGCTAGCCGAGCTATGCCAAACGCACTCTGCCTTGGCCCTAGCTATGCTAGTCACACCAAACGCACCAAAGCATGCAAACCATGCTAGCCGCACCTCCGTGCCAATGGCAAATCATGCCAGCCACACCTAGCCCAAGCTAGCCGCGCCATGCCAAACGCACTCTGCCTTGGCCCTAGATATGCTAGTCACACCAAGCGCGCCAAAGCATGCCAACCATGCTAGCCGCACCTGCCGTGCCAATGACAAATCATGACAGCCACACCTAGCACAAGCTAGCCGCGCCATGCCAAACGCACTCGCCTTGGCCCTAGCCACGCCATGCCAAGTACCTTACCTTGGCCCTATACACGCCATGCCAAAATGGCGCTCGCACCTAGGATTGCAAACCGTGCAACCTAGGCCAAATTGACACGCATGCCATTGGCACATGCCAACACGCCAATGGTAGCTTTCCTTACCGTGCCGTGACCCAAATTGGCCACGCATGCCATTGGCACATGCCAACACGCATCGCCGGTAGCTTTTATTACCAAGCCGTGGCCTTAATGGCGCGTCTGCGTGCATTGGACACGTGCCAATACGCATCGCCGTAGCTTTCTTACCGTGTCGTGACTTCGATGGCCACGCATGCCATTGGCACATGCCAACACGCACGGCAGCTTTCCTTACCAGCCGTGGACCCTAATGGCCACGCATGCCATTGGCACATGCCAACATGCATCGCTGGTAGTTTTTCTTACCATGCCGTGACTTAATGGCCACGCATGCCATTGGCACATGCCAACACGCATCGCCGGGTACTTTTATTACCTCGGCCATGGCCCTAATGGCCGAAAGCATGCCATTGGGCACATGCCAACACGCTCGCTGGTAGCTTTCATTACCTAGCTGTGGCCCTAATGGCCGTGCGTGCCATTGACACATGCCAAACACGCACACTGGTAGCCTAACTTGCAAGCCGTGAAACCTAGGCCAACTTGGTCGTACGTGCCATTGGCACATGCCAAAACCCACGCTGGTAGCCTAACTTGCAAACCGTGCAACCTACCACCAAGGCATTCCGCACATGCCTATTGGCACATGCCACACACGCCACTAGCATCTCTGGCATTGCCACTTACACTCAACGTGCAACCTACCACCAAGGCATTCCGCACATGCCATTGGAACATGCCACACACGCCACTAGCAGCTCTGGCATTGCCACTTGCACTCAAGGTGCAACCCGCAACAAAAGCATTCCGCACATGCCACACGCGCCACTAGCAGCGCCACTTGCACTCAAGGTGTAACCAACACTCGAGACATCAACACAAACTGGGGATGCTTTCCGTGGTCTTGGTTTATTGGTCATTGACTTGCAGACACTACGCTCACATTAAGAAAGCGTGAATAGAATAAAGTGGTCAAATAAATGAGGAAATAAGGGTGAAAACGTTTTCACCCATAAACACCATGCGGTTACCACCTCCTCCCATTATTTCACCCTTTACTCTCTTCCTTCATGAGGCCAGGGTACGTTTCAATCTCGACTTGTATAAATAGGTCTTACTATTTCAACCAGATTTGCGTGTCTCGGTGAGAAAACACAACACTCTCATAAAAGGCAACTTTGCAAGCTCTCCAAAAGCTTTCATCTCTTGAAAGCTTCCGGCTTTCACTGGATACAAGTCGAGACACCACTCTCCCAGTTATTCTGGTCTCAACACCTTTCTTTGCTTCCTCCCCAAATCAACCCTTCTCCCTCCACTTTGTGACCGAAGCAAGTCCGAACGGCCATTTCTTGGTTTAGGCCGGACTTGTACAGATTGATCTCTCGAATCTAGAAAGTGCTCACGTGCAACACATTTGTTTAGGGTTTAAACCAGCCTCACTCACTTCTATCGAATTTACCAAAATCTACGCGGAAACGATTTTTACCCATAAACAATCTGTCTAAAAAGGAACACCAATTTTTTTTTGGGAAAAATATTGTTTGGTCCTTTTTAGGTGGGCCCATGTCTATTTGGTCCTTTAGGAAAATGCCTTTTACCGTTTGGTCCATAATTATTTAAAAATATTAAACTTACAAAAGTACCCTTCCGTATTACTTTTTACTTATTTTCTTGTAGCAGTTCATTCCAGAAATGAAGTTCATATAAAAACCTAAAAAAAACAGACTTCATTCCGTAAATGAAGTCCATATGAAACCTAAAATGCTTCATTCCAAAATAAATGAAGTCCATATAAAAACCTAAAAAAATGACTTCATTCCGTAAATAAAGTCCATATAAAAACTAAAAAAATGTACTTCATTCCAGAATGAAGTCCATATAAAAACCTAAAAACAGACTTCATTCCGAAATGAAGTCCATATAAAAACCTAAAAAAATTGACTTCATTCCGTAAATGAAGTCCATATAAAACCTAAAAAAATTGACTTCATTCAAGAAGAGAAAAAAGATTGACTTCATTCCAAATGAAGTCCATATAAAAACATCTAGTTTGGCGGATAGTTGGACAATAGTCCTCCAGCTTCATCCTCAAACTCAAATATCTATTGTCCTACCTTCATCCTCAAACTCAAATATTAATTGCAAGTGTATTTAAAAATAAACTAAAGTAGAAAACAAAAGTGTACATAATAATATTAAAACTCGAAGGGTACAAATTGGTGTTTATATCCTTGATCCATGGGAATGGTGGATCATAAGTCTTATAAATCCTGCGTGAAAAATTATTTGTAAAGTTTTCATATTGCTGATTTTTTTCTCGTAATCTTTAAAATGGGTGCAACTGGCCCACTTATCTTTGTAAAATCAGTAGTAACCATTCCCAAGGGTTACTACTGATTATAAGCTTTTGCATGTCATGTAATTATAATATTAATTGAAAAATCTTTTAGAGTTGTCTCCTGTATATAACGAAGAACTTATTTCAAATGAACAAAAATGTGAGTGAATACTGCCATGTGGTCCAATTTTTTTATACTCACAATAAATAAATTGTTTAGATTCCATACGAGAAGTTGATTTTCGATTTTACGGAATCAAACAAGTAATAAATTTGTTTAGGTACGTGCACAATTTCATTATCACTTCTAAAAAGCAAACAATTTTTAGAAGCAAAAGCCTAACTTTGTGTGAAACAAAATATTTTACTTCTGGCTCCTAGATTTGGCTTCTGATTCTGGTATCCAAACACCCTCCAAATTTAGAAATTGATTTCATATGAAATTCACTTTATCCAAAATAGCTTCACATTACAGATTGAGTATCGTGCATGCATCTAGCACCAACGAATGTGAACCCTATTACTATCATAGTCTCCCTTTAAAAAAATATCTTTTATTTTTCTTTTGTTACATCACGTGAATGTTTAATTCGGAAAAAAATAATTACAAAGCATGAAAGGAAAAAGTAAAAATCACAGCTAATACAAGATTGACAGAATTAACATCCAAAAAGAGGGTCAGCTATTAACTAAGCTCAATGCAAAAAAAAACCATTCACTCTTTAAGCCAAGAAATATATTTTTTCTTAACAAATCCTGTATTAGTCCACTTCAGGTACTTCTATTCTTGCTAGAAAAGAAGGTCTACCGACATGAAGGTGCATTTCACCTACAAACAATTGAGTTCCACTTCCGGGGTGCCGAATCAAACAGAAAAATTAACTTCTCTAAAACTTAATTGCACCGATATTTTGGTTTTCTCGAGACCCAAATTAAAGTATGATATCGCCTCGCAGTCATAATTTTTGTTCCATTGATTTGCTTTCATTATGTAGCCATCTTCATAAACCATTTCATGATTCTATATTTGAAACTTTGATCATTTGGTAGCAACGCATCAAATAATCTTCTTCTTTATGTTTTGAAACCACAATTCCTTCGTTATAGACAAGATGCAATAACCCAAACTTGTTGAATGAGTGGACTTGTATGTTTTGCCGTGTTCTAGACATCTTCAAATGGCAGGACATAGTCCAAAAATTGTGCATAACCATTTTGATATCTCGCACTAAACTTACACTCCCGTAATGGTGCATACTATATTGGGCCTCTTCAGAAATGCAACATATAAAAACCATTTCAAATCATAACCGAAATACTGTTGGGATTGAGAATCTCTTACGACGCTCGCCTTAAAGACTTCTTTGGGATTGAGAATCTCTATTAGTACCGTTGGTGGGAAACTAGATAATTGCGTTTTATTTTTCGATTGATTTGATTGATAATGGTGGTTGAACTTTGATTTCACCTAGTTTGTTTATGCTTGAGAATCTTCTTCGATATAAGATTCACTCAAACTAGATCGAAGTTTCGACTGGGATCTTAGGACTGTTTGTAGATCTAAAGACGTCTTGTTATAATCCATTGTTAGAGGACTTCGTTACGTATTGTGATTGATCACAAGAGATTTAAGTTGATTGTGTGCAGTGTTTATTGAAGATCTAAGAAGATTTGAAGACAGAGAAGACTTTGAAGATTTCATTTGGGTTCATAATCTTTGGTGTGCACAATACTTGTTTTAAAAGAGGATCCAACTATAATCGGTTTATCCTTGTGGTAGATTAGATTGATTAGTTGTGTAGATCGACATAATACAATTCTCTCGTGATTAAAAGTATTGATTGCAAAATCTTAACAATTACTTCGGTGTCGATAATAAGATAGATCTAAGAACCTGATAAAGTAGTTTATTGAGATAAATAGAAGAGCCTTTTGTCGAACTCACATCAGTTGGTTGAAAAGAGTTGATACCAAACAGATTTGTTGTTCCTTTACTGTTTGGAATACGAACCAAAGGAATTGTTCCAAGTACGTGAATAATTCATAAGTTGGAGGCGTGGGAATACGCTGCATTTTAACTAGGTGAACTATAGGTTTAGTTGCTTGGTCTCAACTATACGAAGTTGGTTTGATTTTGTATAGCGACTTATTCCCGAGAGTATTCACCTGACAAGGTCCCGAGGTTTTTCCGCATTTGCGGTTTCCTCGTTAACAAAATCTTCTTTGTGTCATTTACTTTTATCTTCTGCAATTATAATTGTTGTTATTATAATTTAAAGTATATATATTCAAACGTTAATTCCTATTTACTTGATAAGTAATCCTATTGTGTTTGGTTAAGTCCGAACCTTTTATCAAGCAAACATACTTCGTCGTTGTATTGTCTCGATCTCGTATCCATAGACGATCACACGAAGTGTTAACCGATTTGTTGTATTGTCTCGACTCGACCCATAGACAATCACTTTCGGAGAAAGGACTTATAGGTGGAAGAGTTTTAGATTAAGGTATATTTGGGTACCCTCGTCTTTTCACATTTTAAGTTCAAAAAATATAAAATTGCATTTTCTACTTTAACAATCGGAAGAGATGATATGTTAGTATGCTACCGATTATGGCAATAACCCCATTCTTAAACAAACTAGTAATCGGTATACAAAACTATGTTCTAAACTACGATTGTGAAGGGACATACAAGTATTTTCAACTATTTTGTCTTATTTAGTCAAGCCCTAATTTTTTCGAGTAGCCCCTAGCTAGCAAAAAAAAAAATTTCATTTTTACTCAAGAGCCAATACTAGGAAGAATTATTGGGGTAGAGCACTTGGGCCCAGACTACCAAACTAAATGGTACAAACGAGCGTAAAATTTGAACTTGACATGTCACATGAAATTATGCTTGCTCTTTACAGTTGGAAACAAAGCATCAAACTTTATGTTGTTGATGATGGTGGTTTTTAAACAAAGGGTAAAAACGTGAAACCCCAAAATAACATAATGTCACCGGTGACACATTTATTAGAACATTTAATACATGTAGTCGGTAATTAATAAGGGGTATTTTTTCAAATTAGGGTTACAACGAGCAAAACCCTAATTCACCTCTGTGCCAATGACAAATCATGCCAGCCTCACCTAGCCCAAGCTAGCCGCGCCATGCCAAACGCACTCTGCCTTGGCCCTAGCTATGCTAGTCACACCAAATGCCCAAAGCATGCCAACCATGCTAGCCGCACCTCCGTGTAATGGCAAATCATGCCATCCATACCTATCCCCAAGCTAACCGCGCCATGCCAAACGCGCTCTGCCTTGGCCCTAGCTATGCTAGTCATACCAAACGCGCCAAAGCATGCCAACCATGCCAGCCGCACCTCCAGTGCCAATGCAAATCATGCCAGCCCACCTAGCCCAAGCTGGCCGCGCCATGCCAAACGCCCTCTCGGCCTTACCACGCTTAGTCACACCACGCCAAGCCAAGCACCCTTACCTTGGCCCTAGCCACGCCATGCCAAAAATGGCGCCACCTAGGCTTGCAATCCGCAACCTAGGCCAAATTGGCCACGCATGCCATTGGCACATGCCAACACGCATCGCCGGTATCTTTTCTTACCAAGTCGTGGCCCTAATGGCCGTGCGTTCCATCGAAGACATGCCAACACGCATCGCTGGTGGCTTTCCTTACCAGGACGCGGACCGTAATGGCCACGCATGCCATTGGCACATGCCAACACGCATCGCCGTAGCTTTACCAGGTCCGTGACCCAAATTGGCCACGCATGCCATTGGAACATGCCAACACGCATCGCCGGTAGCTTTTCTTACTGACCGTGGCCCTAATGTCCAGGTGCGTGCATTGACACTGTCAACACGCACGCCGGTAGCTTTCCTTACTGTGCCGTGACCACGATGGCCACGCATGCCATTGGCACATGCCAACACGCATCGCCGGTAGCTTTCTTACCAGGCCGTGACCCTAATGGCCACGCATACCATCGTGCACATGCCAACATGCATCATGGTAGCTTTTCTTACCATGCCGTGGACCACCCCCAATGGCCACGCATGCCATTGGCACATGCCAACACGCATCGGCCGGTACCTTTTATTACCAGGCCGTGCCCTAATGGCCGAGCATGCCATTGGCACATGCCAACACGCCACGGGTAGCTCATTACCTAGCCGTGGCCCTAATGATCGTGGTGTGCCATTGGGACACATGCCAAATGCTACACCGGTAGCCTAACTTGCAAGCCGTGAAACCTAGGCCAACTTTGCCGATCGTGCTATTGGCACATGCCAAAACCCCGCTTTTGGTAGCCTAACTTGCAAACCATGCAACCTACATAGCCAAGGCATTCCAAGACATGCCTATTGGCACATGCCACACACGTCACTAGCGACTATGGCATTGCCACTTACACTCAACGTGCAACCTACCACCAAGGCATTCCGCACATTCCATTGGCACATGCCACACACGCCACTAGCGACTCACGTATTGCCACTTGCACTCAAGGTGCAACCCGCAACAAAAGCATTCCGCACATGCCATTGGCACATGCCACACGCGCCACTAGCAGCGACTTGCACTCAAGGTGTAACCAACACTCGAGACATCGACACAAACCGGGGATGCTTTTCGGGGTCTAGGTTTGGCGGTCACAAAGATGCGACATACACTACGCTCACATTAAGAAAGCGTGAATAGGAATAAAGCGGTCAAATAAATGAAATAATGGTGAAAACGTTTTCACCCTGCATAAACACCATGCGGTTACCACCTCCTCACATTATTTCACCCTTTACTCTCTTCCTTCATGATGCCAGTGCGTTTCAATCTCGACTTGTATAAATAGGTCTTACCTATTTCCACCCAGGCAACGAGGTCTCGGGTCGGAGAAAAACACAACACTCTCGGAAAAGGAAACTTTGCAAGCTCTCCCAAAAAGCTTTCATCTATTGAAAGCTTAGAAGCTTCACTTTACGATACAAGTCGAGACACTACTCTCCCAATTATTCTGGTCTCAACACCTTTCTTTGCTTCCCTCCCCAAATCAACCCTTCTCCTCCACTTTGTGACCGAAACAAATCTGGAACGACCATTTCTTGGTTTAGGCCGGACTTATGCAGTTGATCTCTCGAATCTAAAGTGCTCACGTGCAACACATTTGTTTAGGGTTTAAACCAGTTTCTCACTCACCTACCGAATTTCCCAAAATCGGCGGAAACGATTTTTACCCATAAACAACTGTCTAAAAAGGAACACCAATTTTTTTTTGGGAAAAATATTGTTTGGTCCTTTTTTAGGTGGGCCATGTCTATTTGGACCTTTAGGAAAATGCCTTCTTGTTTGGTCCATAATTATTTAAAAATATTAAACTTACAAAAGTACCCTTAAGTATTACTTTTTACTTATTTTCTTAGCGAGTTCATTCGAAATGAAGTTCATATAAAAACCTAAAAAAAAACAGACTTCATTCCAGAAATGAAGTCCATATAAAAACCTAAAAAAACGGACTTCATTAAATGAAGTCCATATAAACCTAAAAAAACAGGACTTCATTCGAGGAATGAAGTCCATATAAAACCTAAAAAAAGACTTCATTCCGAGGAATGAAGTCCATATAAACCTAAAAAAAATGTACTTCATTCCCGGAGAAATGAAGTCCATATAAAAACCTAAAAAAACAGACTTCATTCCGAAATGAAGTCCATATAAAAAACCTAAAAAAAATGACTTCATTCCATATAAAAACCTAAAAAAACAGAGACTTCATTCCAAATGAAGTCCATATAAAAACCTAAAAAAACAGACTTCATTCCAGAAATGAAGTCCATATAAAAACCTAAAAAAAACTAGACTTCATTCCAAATGAAGTCCATATAAAAACCTAAAAAAATGAAACTTTATTCCAGAATGAAGTCCATATAAAAACCTAAAAAACAGTACTTCATTCCTTAAATGAAGTCCATATAAAAACCTAAAAAATGTACTTCATTCCAGAAATGAAGTCCATATAAAAACCTAAAAAAAAAACAGACTTCATTCCATATAAAAACCTAAAAAAAACAGACTTCATTCCAGAAATGAAGTCCATATAAAAACATATACAAACTAGACTTCATTTAAGAATGAAGTCCATATAAAAAAACAGTTCATTTAAGAATGAACCGCAACATCATCATCTTCATCATCTTCAGCGTCTTTAACAATAACAACATCTTCATCTTCAAAAACACCAACTGTCTTCATCATCAATCTGAGAAAGTGATGAGATCTTTATCTTCTTCTTCATCTTCTTCATCATCATCATCAAAATCAAGATTAACACCATCATCTTCATCGATCACAAAAGCCCAACAACAACATATCTTCATCTTCTTCATCATCTTCATCGTCAACGTGAGAAAAAAAAAAAAAAAACCCTAAAAAATTGTATTCAACGGTACCAACATCATCGTATTCATCGTCACAACTACCGATCTAAATAAATAAATCGATTTTCACCTTCATCGCCATCGTTTACATCGGTAGGAAGAAAAGAGAAGAAAAAAAATGGAGACGCATGCATTAACGGTGGAGGAAAAAGAAGAAGAAAGAACAAGAGAGAGAAATTAGATCGGAAAGATGAGAGAAAGTAAATCGAGAATGATTTATTCTCTCTTTTGATTTATATATATGGTCTTATCCAAAGTGATATTTACCACTCAAAGTGACATTTACATTATCCAAGTACATCAACTTTGTGACCAAACAATAATTTTTGGGTAAAATATAATTTATATTACCAAATAGGACCAAAAGGGACATTTGATGGGTCAAATGACTAGACTCTCTCTAAAGATATTATTCATGGGGACCTAATGGTATTTCCCTTTTTTTTTTTTTTTTTTTTTCGTCTTTTGTGTATGTAAAATAAGATAGTGTTTGTCCCCATCACCCAGTAAACTTGTTTTTGCTAAACTCTCTAAAT
Source organism: Papaver armeniacum (assembly GCA_023531295.1). Lineage (NCBI taxonomy): Eukaryota > Viridiplantae > Streptophyta > Magnoliopsida > Ranunculales > Papaveraceae > Papaver > Papaver armeniacum. Next base: position 532,279 of record JAJJWW010017267.1, on the reverse strand, counting down.
TTATTGGACTTCAATTTTAGATAATTAAGGATGACAACTAGTGGTGCCATTATTGTACTGTACTCTACATTATTGTACTGTACGTTAGAAAAAAAGAAGAGGACCATATAGTATCAGAGGCTGACCTTTACCAAATGTGGACAGCTCCAAGGCAGAAGGTACAACATGTCAACATGCATATAAATGCAAGGCAACGACACAACTCGGCATCGATGTTAAATGGGTCCCACGCCATTTGATACCTTCATCATGAATCATTGTGCCCAGAGTTCTTGGATCGGAGGATCAGATTGCGTTCATCTTTGACAAATTAAAACATAGCAAAATGTGGTTACTTTCTAATCATTACCGTAGGGTATTTAAAGTGGTGATTTTAAGATGACAATTTTTGGACTTTTCTTCTGTTAGATGAAACCAAGGTTAATATATAAAATTGTTACTCGTACTAGGACGATCACATGACCATCTAGTTTGGCGGATAGTTGGACAATAGTCCTCCCTTCATCCTCAAACTCAAATATCTATTGTCCTACCTTCATCCTCAAACTCAAATATTAATTGCAAGTGTATTTAAAAATAAATTTATAGTTTCAAGCAAAAATGTAAGGATGTTGTTGCTCGTTTTATGGATTAATATGAAAACTCTTAAATATTATGGAACAAGAAAATAACCATAAACCATCATCTAAAGTACTAAAGTGGAAAACAAAAGTGTACATAATAATATTAAAAACTCAGAAGGGTACAGTCGTTGGTGTTTATATCCTTGATCCATGGGAATGGTGGATCGTAAGTCTTATAAATCCCGTGAAAAATTATTTGTAAAGTTTTCATATTGCTGATTATTTTCTCGTAATCTTTAAAATGGGTGCAACTGGGCCACTTATCTTTGTAAAATCAGTAGTAACCATTCCCAAGGGTTACTACTGATTATAAGCTTTTTGCATGTCATGTAATTATAATATTAATTGAAAAATCTTTTAGAGTTGTCTCCTGTATATAACGAAGAACTTATTTCAAATGAACAAAAATGTGAGTGAATACTCGCCATGTGGTCCAATTTTTTTTATACCACAACAAATAAATTGTTTAGATTCCATACGAGAAGTTGATTTTCGATTTCTGGAATCAAACAAGTAATAAATTTGTTTAGGTACGTGCACAATTTCATTATCACTTCTAAAAAGCAAACAATTTCTAGAAGCAAAAGCCTAACTTTGTGTGAAACAAAATATTTTACTTCTGGCTCCTAGATTTGCTTCTGATTCTGGTATCCAAACACCCTCCAAATTTAGAAATTGATTTCATATGAAATTCACTTTATCCAAAATAGCTTCACATTACAGATTGAGTATCGTGCATGCATCTAGCACCAACGAATGTGAACCCTATTACTATCATAGTCTCCCTTTAAAAAAATATCTTTTATTTTTCTTTTGTTACATCACGTGAATGTTTAATTCGGAAAAAAATAATTACAAAGCATGAAAGGAAAAAGTAAAAATCACAACTAATACAAGATTGACAGAATTAACAGCCAAAAGAGGGTCAGCTATTAACTAAGCTCAATGCAAAAAAAACCATTTACTCTTTAAGCCAAGAAATATATTTTTTCTTAACAAATCTTGTATTAGTCCACTTCAGGTACTTCTATTCTTGCTAGAAAAGAAGGTCTACCGACATGAAGGTGCATTTCACCTACAAACAATTGAGTTCCACTTCTGGGTGCCGAATCAGCAGAAAAATTAACTTCTCTAAAACTTAATTGCACTGATATTTTGGTTTTCTGAGACCCAAATTAAAGTATGATACTGCCTGCAGGTCATAATTTTTGTTCCATTGATTTGCTTTCATTATGTAGCCATCTTCATAAACCATTTCATGATTCTATATTTGAAACTTTGATCATTTGGTAGCAACGCATCAAATAATCTTCTTCTTTATGTTTTGAAACCACAATTCCTTCGTTATAGGACAAGATGCAATAACCCAAACTTGTTGAATGAGCGGACTTGTATGTTTCATGTTTCTAGACATCTTCAAATGGCGCGATAGTCCAAAAATTGTGCATAACCATTTTGATATCTCGCACTAAACTTACACTCCCGTAATGGTGCATACTATATTGGGCCTCTTCGTAAATGCAACATATAAAAACCATTTCAAATCATAACCGAAATCTGTTGGGATTGAGAATCTCTTACTGGCCGCTCGGTTTAAAGACTTCTTTGGGATTGAGAATCTCTATTAGTACCGTTGGTGGGAAACTAGATAATTGCGTTTTATTTTTCGATTGATTTGATTGACTAATGGTGGTTGAAATTTGATTTCACCTAGTTTGTTTATGCTTGAGAATCTTCTCTTCGATATAAGATTCACTCAAACTAGATCGAAGTTTCGTTTGGGATCTTTAGACATTTGTAGATCTAAAGACGTCTTGTTATAATCCATTGTTAACGACTCGTTACGTGTGTGATTGATCACAAGAGATTTAAGTTGATTGTGTGCGGGTGTTTATTGAAGATCTAAGAAGATTTGAAGACAGAAAGACTTTGAAGATTTCGATTTGGGTTCATAATCTTTGGTGTGCACAATACTTGTTTCGGTAAAAGAGGATCCAACTATAATCGGTTTATCCTTGTGGTAGATTAGATTGATTAGTTGTGTAGATCGACATAATACAATTCTCTGTGATTAAAAGTATTGATTGCAAAATCTTAACAATTACTTCGGTAGTCGATAATAAGATAGATCTAAGAACCTGACAAAGTAGTTTATTGAGATAAATAGAAGAGCCTTTTGTCGAACTCACATCGAGTTGGTTGAAAAGAGTTGATACCAAGCGATTTGTTGTTCCTTTACTTGTTTGGAATACGAACCAAAGGAATTGTTCAAATACGTGAATAATTCATAAGTTGGAGCGTGGGAATACTGACGGAACTAGGTGAACTATAGGTTTAGTTGCTTGGTCTCAACTATACGAAGTTGGTTTGATTTTGTATAGCGGCTTATTCCCGAGAGTATTCAATTCTGGACAAGGTCCCGAGGTTTTTCTGCATTTGCGGTTTCCTCGTTAACAAAATCTTGTTGTGTCATTTACTTTTATCTTAACGATTATAATTGTTGTTATTATAATTTAAAGTATATATATTCAAACGTTAATTCCTATTTACTTGATAAGTAATCCTATTGTGTTTGGTTAAGTCCGAACCTTTTATCAAGCAAACATACTTGTCGTTGTATTGTCTCGATCTCGTATCCATAGACGATCACACGAAGTGTTAACCGATTTGTTGTATTGTCTCGACTCAGTCCATAGACAATCACTTTCGGAGAAAGGACTTATAGGTGGAAGAGTTTTAGATTAAGGTATATTTGGGTACCCTCGTCTTTTCACATTTTAAGTTCAAAAATATAAAATTGCATTTTTCTACTTTAACAATCGGAAGAGATGATATGTTAGTATGCTACCGATTATGGCAATAACCCATTCTTAAACAAACTAGTAATCGGTATACAAAACTATGTTCTAAACTACCGATTGTGAAGGGACATACAAGTATTTTCAACCTATTTTGTCTTATTTAGTCGCCCCTAATTTTTCAGAGTAGCCCCTAGCTAGGCAATTTTTTTTTTCATTTTTTACTCAAGAGCCAATACTAGGAAGAATTATTGGGGTAGAGCACTTGAGCCCAGCTACCAAACTAAATGGTACAAACTGAGCGTAAAATTTGAACTTGACATGTCACATGAAATTATACTGCTCTTTCTGGTTGGAACCAAAGCATCAAACTTTATGCTGTTGTTGATGGTGGTTTTTAAACAAAGGGTAAAATCGTAAAACCCCAAATAACATAATGTCACCAGGACACATTTATTAGAACATTTAATACATGTAGTCGGTAATTAATAAGGGTATTTTTTCAAATTAGGGTTACAACGAGCAAAACCCTAATTCACCTCGTGCCAATGACAAAGCATGCCACCACACCTAGCCCAAGCTAGCCGCGCCATGCCAAACGCACTCTGCCTTGGCCCTAGCTATGCTAGTCACACCAAACGCGCCAAAGCATGCCAACCATGCTAGCCGCACCTCTGTGCCAATGGCAAATCATGCCATCACACCTATCCCAAGCTAACGCGCCATGCCAAACGCGCTCTGCCTTGGCCCCTAGCTATGCTAGTCATACCAAACGCGCCAAAGCATGCCAACCATGCTAGCCGCACCTCCGTGCCAATGGCAAATCATGCCGACCACACCTAGCCCAAGCTAGGCGCGCCATGCCAAACGCACTCGCCTTGGCCTTAGCTACGCTAGTCACACCACGCCAAGCCAAGCACCCTTACCTTGGCCCTAGCCACGCCATGCCAAAATGGCGCCGCACCTGTGCTTGCAATCCGTGCAACCTAGGCCAAATTGGCCACGCATGCCATTGGCACATGCCAACACGCATCGCATGGTATCTTTTCTTACCAAGTCGTGGCCCTAATGGCCGTGCGTTCCATTGACACATGCCAACACGCATCGGCGGTGGCTTTCCTTACCAGACGTGACCCTAATGGCCACGCATGCCATTGGCACATGCCAACACGCATCATTGGTAGCTTTCCTTACGGTAGTGACTCCAAATTGGCCACGCATGCCATTGGAACATGCCAACACGCATCGCGGGTAGCTTTTCTTACCAAGCCGTGGCCCTAATGTCCGTGCGTGCATTGACACCTGTCAACACGCATCGCTGGTAGCTTTCCTTACCAGGCCGTGACCCTGATGGCCACGCATGCCATTGGCACATGCCAACACGCATCATTTGGTAGCTTTCCTTACCGGTAGTGACCCTAATGGCCACGCATACCATTGGCACATGCCAACATGCATCATGTTGGTAGCTTTTCTTACCATGCCGTGACCCTAATGGCCACGCATGCCAATGGCACATGCCAACACGCATCGCTGGTACCTTTTATTACCAGGCCGTGGCCCTAATGGCCGAGCATGCCATTGGCACATGCCAACACGCTCGCTGGTAGCTTTCATTACCTAGTCGTGGCCCTAATGATCGTGCGTGCCATTGACACATGCCAAACAGGCACACTGGTAGCCTAACTTGCAAGCCGTGAAACCTAGGCCAACTTTGCCATACGTGCTATTGGCACATGCCAAAACCCACGCCGGTAGCCCTAACTTGCAAACCGTGCAACCTACCGCCAAGGCATTCCTCCAAGACATGCCTATTGGCACATGCCACACACGTCACTAGCAGCTCTCCGGCATTGCCACTTACACTCAACGCGCAACCTACCACCAAGGCATTCCGCACATGCCATTTGGCACATGCCACACACGCCACTAGCAACTCCTGGCATTGCCACTTGCACTCAAGGTGCAACCCGCAACAAAAGCATTCCGCACATGCCATTGGCACATGCCACACGCGCCACTAGCAGCGCCACTTGCACTCAAGGTGTAACCAACACTCGAGACATCGACACAAACTGGGGGATGCTTTCCAGGGTCTAGGTTTGGCGGTCACAAGATGCGAGATACACTACGCTCACATTAAGAAAGCGTGAATAGGAATAAAGCGGTCAAATAAATGAGGAAATAATGGTGAAAACGTTTTCACCCATAAACACCATGCGGTTACCACCTCCTCACATTATTTCACCCTTACTCTCTTCCTTCATGATGCCCGAGTACGTTTCAATCTCGACTTGTATAAATAGGTCTTACCTATTTCCACCGGACAACAGAGTCTCGGGTCGGAGAAAAACACAACACTCTCGAAAAGGAAACTTTGCAAGCTCTCCCAAAAGCTTTCATCTATTGAAAGCTTAGAAGCTTTCACTTTACGATACAAGTCGAGACACTACTCTCCTGAGATTATTCTGGTCTCAACACCTTTCTTTGCTTCCTCCCCAAATCAACCCTTCTCCTCCACTTTGTGGCCGAAGCAAGTCTGGAACGACCATTTCTTGGTTTAGGCCGGACTTGTACAGATTGATCTCTCGAATCTAGAAAGTGCTCACGTGCAACACATTTGTTTAGGGTTTAAACCAGTTTCTCACTCACCCACCAAGAATTTCCCAAAATCTATGGAAACGATTTTTACCCATAAACAGCTGTCTAAAAAGGAACACCAATTTTTTTTTGGGAAAAATATTGTTTGGTCCTTTTTTAGGTGGGCCCATGTCTATTTGGTCCTTTAGGAAAATGCCTTTACTGTTTGGTCCATAATTATTTAAAAATATTAAACTTACAAAAGTACCCTTCCGTATTACTTTTTACTTATTTTCTTGTGTGATTCATTCCAGAAATGAAGTTCATATAAAAACCTAAAAAAAACAGACTTCATTCCAGAAATGAAGTCCATATAAAAACCTAAAAAAACGGACTTCATTCCAGAAATGAAGTCCATATAAAAACCTAAAAAACAGACTTCATTCCAGGAATGAAGTCCATATAAAAACCTAAAAAAATAGACTTCATTCCAGGAATGAAGTCCATATAAAACCTAAAAAAAACAGACTTCATTCCAGAAATGAAGTCCATATAAAAACCTAAAAAAACAGACTTCATTCCAGAAATGAAGTCCATATAAAAACCTAAAAAAAACAGACTTCATTCCATATAAAAACCTAAAAAAACAGACTTCATTCCAGAAATGAAGTCCATATAAAAACCTAAAAAAACGGACTTCATTCCAGAAATGAAGTCCATATAAAAACCTAAAAAAAAACAGACTTCATTCCAGAAATGAAGTCCATATAAAAACCTAAAAAAATAGACTTCATTCAGAATGAAGTCCATATAAAACCTAAAAAAAAGACTTCATTCCAAGTAAATGAAGTCCATATAAAAACCTAAAAAACAGACTTCATTCCAAAATGAAGTCCATATAAAACCTAAAAAAAAAAACAGACTTCATTCCATATAAAAACCTAAAAAAACAGACTTCATTCCAGAAATGAAGTCCATATAAAAACATATACAAACTAGACTTCATTTCTGGAATGAAGTCCATATAAAAACAGAGTTCATTTCTGGAATGAACTGCAGCATCATCATCTTCATCATCTTCGTCGTCTTTAACAACAGCAACAACATCTTCATCTTCAAAAACACCACCGTCTTCATCATCAACGGCAGTAGCAGTAGCAGATCTTTATCTTCTTCTTCATCTTCTTCATCATCATCATCAAAATCAAGATTAACACCATCATCTTCATCGTCAACAGCAGCAACAACAACATATCTTCATCTTCTTCATCATCTTCATCGTCAACAGCAGCAGAAAAAAGAAAAAAAACCCTAAAAAAATTGTATTCAACAGTACCAACATCATCGTATTCATCGTCTACAACTACCGATCTAAATAAATAAATCGATTTTCACCTTCATCGCCATCGTTTACATCAGCAGGAAGAAAAGAGAAGAAAAAAAATGGAGACGCCATTAACAGGAGGAAAAAGAAGAAGAAAGAACAAGAGAGAGAAATTAGATCTGGAAAGATGAGAGAGAAAGTAAATCTGAGAATGATTTATTCTCTCTTGCTTTTTGACTATATATATGGTCCTTATCCAAAAGGGTATTTCTGCCACTACAAGGTGACATTTACATTATCCATGACATCAACCTATGACCAAACAATAATTTTTAGGACCAAAATATAATTTATATTACCAAATAGGACCAAAGGACATTTGACCTAGGTCAAATGACTAGACTCTCTCTAGTATATTATTCATAGGACCTAATGGTATTTCCTACTTTTTTTTTTTTTTTTTTTTCGTCTTTTGTGTATGTAAAATAAGATAGTGTTTTGTCCCCATCACCCAGTAAACTTGTTTTTGCTAAACTCTCTAAATTTATTGGACTTCAATTTTAGATAATTAAGGATGACAACTAGTGGTGCCATTTAGTATTCTGCAGTGTTATATTACCCTGAAAGTTACACTGAGAATTTGTCATTGGAACGAGCTCCTGCAGTCTGTTAAGGCGAGCTACGATAATATGATACGAATATACAAGGAGGGTCAACGCAAACTTTGATATCAGTTGAAGCTACAAGCGTCATCGACATCAGTTACATTTTAAGTTGCTATAAATAATTGTTGCTATAATTTTCGTTCTTTTTTTATTATGATTATATCTCCATGTTTTGAATTTGCAAGTTGTGGGTTATCAGTAGACTTAATTGAGATTCATTACAATATATATACCAGGTGGAGGTGGATACAGCGAGGACAACAGGTCAAGGTGGATAACGATAGCCGTATTAACTGAATGGCCTAACCATATGCTGCAATAGTGCAATTCGTTGTTGAGTGTCATCACTATCATACAAGCTTAAGAGTTAAGACTATAGTTTCTGATTTGCAAGATACGGTCTACAGGGTGAGGTGAGGGGTGTATTGTCTCTTGGCCGGCTCAGTGAGCTAGTGTTAGTGTACCATGCAAGTACGTGAATAATTCATAAGTTGGAGGCGTGGGAATACAGACGGAACTAGGTGAACTATAGGTTTAGTTGCTTGGTCTCAACTATACGAAGTTGGTTTGATTTTGTATAGCGGCTTATTCCTGAGAGTATTCAATTCTGGACAAGGTCCCGAGGTTTTTCTGCATTTGCGGTTTCCTCGTTAACAAAATCTTGTTGTGTCATTTACTTTTATCTTCTGCAATTATAATTGTTGTTATTATAATTTAAAGTATATATACAAACGTTAATTCCTATTTACTTGATAAGTAATCCTATTATGTTTGGTTAAGTCCGAACCTTTTATCAAGCAAACATACTTCGTCGTTGTATTGTCTCGATCTCGTATCCATAGACGATCACACGAAGTGTTACCCGATTTGTTGTATTGTCTCGACTCAGTCCATAGACAATCACTTTCGGAGAAAGGACTTATAGGTGGAAGAGTTTTAGATTAAGGTATATTTGGGTACCTCGTCTTTTCACATTTTAAGTTCAAAAATATAAAATTGCGTTTTTCTACTTTAACAATCGGAAGAGATGATATGTTAGTATGCTACCGATTATGGCAATAATCCATTCTTAAACAAACTAGTAATCGGGTATGCAAAACTATGTTCTAAATTACCGATTGTGAAGGGACATACAAGTACTTTCAACCTATTTTGTCTTATTTAGTCGCCCTTAATTCTTTCAGAGTAGCCCCTAATGACGCTAGGCAAAAAAAATGTTCATTTTTTACTCAAGAGCCAATACTAGGAAGAATTATTGTTGTAGAGCACTTGGGCCCAGCTACCAAACTAAATGGTACAAACTGAGCGTAAAATTTGAACTTGACATGTCACATGACATTATCTTTGCTCTTCCGGTTGGAACCAAAGCATCAAACTTTATCTTTATTGTTGATGGTGGTTTTTAAACAAAGGGTAAAATCGTAAAACCCCAAATAACATAATGTCACCTATGACACATTTATTAGAGCATTTAATACATGTAGTCAAGAATTAATAGGGTATTTTTTCAAATTAGGGTTACAACGAGCAAAATCCTAATTCACCTCAGGTGCGATGAAAAATCATGCCAGCCCACACCTAGACCAAGCTAGCCGCGCCATGCCAAACGTACACCGCCTTGGCCTAGCTATGCTAGTCACACCAAACGCAGCCAAAGCATGCCAACCATGCTAGCCGCACCTCCGTGCCAATGGCAAATCATGCCATCCACACCTAGCCCAAGCTAACCGCGCCATACCAAACGCACTCTGCCTTGGCCCTAGCTATGCTAGTCACACCAAACATGCCAAAGCATGCCAACCATGCTAGCCGCACCTCCGTGCCAATGGCAAATCATGACAGCCACACCTATCCCAAGCTAGCCGCGCCATGCAAAACGCACTCTGCCTTGGCCCTAGCTACGCTAGTCACACCACGCCAATCCAAGCACCCTTACCTTGGCCCTAGACACGCCTTGCCAAAATGGCGCCGCACCCAGGCTTGCAATCAGTGCAACCTAGGCCAAATTGGCCACGCATGCCATTGGAACATGCCAACACGCATCGCTGGTAGCTTTTTTTACCAAGACGTGGCCCTAATGGCCGTGCATTCCATTGACACATGCAAACACGCATCGCTGGTGGCTTTCCTTACCAGGCGGTGACCCTAATGGCCACGCATGCGATTGGCACATGCCAACACGCATCGCTGGTAGCTTTCCTTACCAGATCGTGACCCTAATGGTCACGCATGCCATTGGCACATGCCAACACGCATCGCTGGTATCTTTCCTTACCAGGCCGTGACTCTAATGGTCACGCATGCCATTGGCACATGCCAACATGCATCACTGGTAGCTTTTCTTACCAGGACGTGACCCTAATGGCCACGCATGCCATTGGCACATGCCAACACGCATCGCCGGTAGCTTTTCTTACCAGGCCGTGGCCCTAATGGCCGAGCATGCCATTGGCACATACCAACACGCTCATTGGGTAGATTTCATTACCTAGCCGTGGCCCTAATGGTCGTGCGTGCCATTGACACATGCCAAACACGTCTGCCGGTAGCCTAACTTGCAAGCCGTGCAACCTGAGCCAACTTGGCCGTACGTGCCATTGGCACATGCCAAAACCACGCCGGTAGCCTAACTTGCAAACCGTGCAACCTACCACCAAGGCATTCCGCACATGCCACACACGCCACTAGCATCTCTGGCATTGCCACTTACACTCAACGTGCAACCTACCACCAAGGCATTCCGCACATGCCATTGGCACATGCCACACACGCCACTAGCAGCTCAGGCATTGCCACTTGCACTCAAGGTGCAACCCGCAACAAAAGCATTCCGCACATGCCATTGGCACATGCCACACGCGCCACTAGCAGCGCCACTTGCACTCAAGGTGCACCCAACACTCAAGATATCGACACAAACTGGGGGATGCTTTCCAGAGTCTTGGTTTTGCGGTCACAGCATGCAGCGTACACTATGCTCACATTAAGAAAGCGTGAATAGGAATAAAGCGGTCAAATAAATGAGGAAATAATGGTGAAAACGTTTTCACCCATAAACACCATGTGGTTACCACCTCCTCCCATTATTTCACCCTTTACTCTCTTCCTTCATGAGGCCAGAATGCGTTTCAATCTCTACTTGTATAAATAGGTCTTACCTATTTCCATTAGACGATGTGTCTCTCAGGTAGAAAAACACAACACTCTCGGAAAAGGAAACTTTGCAAGCTCTCCAAAAAGCTTTCATCTCTTGAAAGCTTCCGAAGCTTTCACTTTAGATACAAGTCGAGACACTACTCTCCCAACTATTCTGGTCTCAACACCTTTCTTTGCTTCCTCCCCAAATCAACCCTTCTCCTCACTTTGTGACCGAAGCAAGTCCGGAACGGCCATTTCTTGGTTTAGGACGGACTTGTGCATTGATCTCTCGAATCTAGAAAGTGCTCACGTGCAACACATTAGTTTAGGGTTTAAACCAGTTTCTCACTCACCTACCGAATTTACCAAAATCGGCGGAAACGATTTTTACCCATAAACAGCTGTCTAAAAAGGAACACCAATTTTTTTTGGGAAAAATATTGTTTGGTCCTTTTTAGGTGGGCCCATGTCTATTTGGTCCTTTAGGAAAATGCCTTTCTTTATTTGGTCCATAATTATTTAAAAATATTAAACTTACAAAAGTACCCTTCCGTATTACTTTTTACTTATTTTCTTAAAGCAGATTTATTCCTAAATGAAGTCTATATAAAAACCTAAAAAAAACAGACTTCATTCCAGAAATGAAGTCCATATAAAAACCTAAAAAAAAAGACTTCATTCCAGAAATGAAGTCCATATAAAAACCTAAAAAAAAACAGACTTCATTCCAGAAATAAAGTCCATATAAAAACCTAAAAAACAGACTTCATTTCTGGAATGAAGTCCATATAAAACCTAAAACATGTCAGACTTCATTCCCAATGAAGTTCATATAAAAACCTAAAAAAAATAGACTTCATTCGAAATGAAGTCCATATAAAAACCTAAAAAAAAAAGAGACTTCATTCCATATAAAAACCTAAAAAAAGACTTCATTCCAGAAATGAAGTCCATATAAAAACATATACAAATCAGACTTCATTTCTGGAATGAAGTCCATATAAAAACAGACTTCATTTCTGGAATGAACTGCAGCATCATCATCTTCATCATCTTCGTCGTCTTCAACAACAAAGAACAACATCTTCATCTTCAAAAACACCACCGTCTTCATCATCAACGCGTGCAGATAGCGAGATCTTTATCTTCTTCTTCATCTTCTTCATCATCATCATCAAAATCAAGATTAACACCATCATCTTCATCGTCACAATAAAGAATAACAACATATCTTCATCTTCTTCATCATCTTCATCGTCAACAGCAGCAGAAAAAAGAAAAAAACCCTAAAAAAATTGTATACAACAGTACCAACATCATCGTATTCATTGTCTACAACTACTGATCTAAATAAATAAATCGATTTTCACCTTCATCGCCATCGTTTACAGCAGCAGGAAAAAAAGAGAAGAAAAAAAATGGAGACGCCATTAACAGGAGGAAAAAGAAGAAGAAAGAAAGAGAGAGAAATTAGATCCTGAAAGATGAGAGAAAGTAAATGCGAGAATGATTTATTCTCTCTGCACTATATATATGGTCCTTATCCAAAAGGGTATTTACCACTACTGAGGTGACATTTACATCATCCATGACATCAACTTATGACAATAATTTTTAGGACCAAAATATAATTTATATTACCAAATAGGATAAATGACATTTGACCCAAATCAAATGGACTAGACTCTCTAAATATATTATTCACCAAAAGCATATAGAGACTAAAGAGTTAACTACAGCGTGCGACAACAAAATTTGTTAATTAATCACCAAAAGCATATAGAGACTAAAGAGTTAACTACATAACACGGACAATTAATGACTAATCAAAGCCTAAGAGACAAATCAAGCATTGTTGTTCCTTCATCCGGTGATAATGACGAACCCGCAGCTGAATAGTAGTTGGACTTGGACACACTCCTAGCTAGGATTTACAGCTTCACGCATGTTTTAAATTTTGAAGCTGTAGGTGAGAAGTCTTAACTGAGATTCATGATAATAACACCATGCAGGTGGTCTAATATATTTAGAACAGACGGACGGACAGACAGAGGATAACGTTTTCCGTACGTATAAACTGAATGGCCTTTTAAATAAATGCTTTCAAAAGTGCAATTTGCCGTAGAGTGTTATCGCTATCATAAGACAATAGTGGGTGAAAATAGAGTAAAGAGTACCATATGTGACCTGAGCCAAAACGGACGGCCCTTTAAATCTCGAGGCCAAATATGGTGTAAATTTTTTTAATTAGTTTTGGTCTCGCCGTACAATAAATTGACCATGCACTGTCACAATCACACATCAGTTTGGTTTGGCCAATATGCACTAAAAAGAAACATGAGATTTATTTGCTTTTCAGGGAACGTTTAATAGGAAGGTGACTGTTTGGTCTCTGTTAAGGGTCATTTAATGTCCCCTAAGTTGGCCAAAAACACACCAGCTTAGCCCCCAATGGGCAAGATAAAATATCTATGATTGCAGCTAATGTAGCTAACCGTTCATGGCTGTGAGCATTTTGATGCCCTCCTAATGCTTGTGCAAACAATAGCTGCACGAAAATGTATAAGTTTTCATTCTATCAAAATTAGTAGTTTCCACAGATTTTCTTCTTTTATCATCTGCGTCTACACTATTGCCGAACCAGTCTCTGAAAGACATGGTTTTGTCCATGTTTTTCTGAGAAAACCCAGGTATATATATATATATATATATAGTGTCATCTGTCGTGTGGTCATCGTTACATTTTAAGTTGCTATAATTGTCGTTCTTTTTTTATTATGATTATATCTCCATGTTTTGAATTTGCAAGTTGTGGGTTATCAGTAGACTTAATTGAGATTCATTACAATATATATACCAGGTGGAGGTGGATACAGCAAGGACAATAGGTCAAGGTGGATAACGATAGCCGTATTAACTGAATGGCCTAAGCATATGCTGCAATAGTGCAATTCGTTGTTGAGTGTCATCACTATCATACAAGCTTAAGAGTTAAGACTATAGTTTCTGATTTGCAAGATACGGTCTACAGGGTGAGGTGAGGGGTGAATTGTCTCTTGGCCGGCTCAGTGAGCTAGTGTTAGTGTACCATGCAAATAAACCGTGATATTGTACTCTACAGTCGTTGGTGTTTATATCCTTGATCCATGGGAATGGTGGATCATAAGTCTTATAAATCCCGTGAAAAATTATTTGTAAAGTTTTCATATTGCTGATTTTTTTCTCGTAATCTTTAAAATGGGTGCAACTGGCCCACTTATCTTTGTAAAATCAGTAGTAACCATTCCCAAGGGTTACTACGATTATAAGCTTTTGCATGTCATGTAATTATAATATTAATTGAAAAATCTTTTAGAGTTGTCTCCTGTATATAACGAAGAACTTATTTCAAATGAACAAAAATGTGAGTGAATACTCGCCATGTGGTCCAATTTTTTTATACCACAATAAATAAATTGTTTAGATTCCATAATGAGAAGTTGATTTTCGATTTACGGAATCAAACAAGTAATAAATTTGTTTAGGCACGTGCACAATTTCATTATCACTTCTAAAAAGCAAACAATTTTTAGAAGCAAAAGCCTAACTTTGTGTGAAACAAAATATTTTACTTCCTGCTCCTAGATTTGGCTTCGATTAGGTATCCAAACACCCTCCAAATTTAGAAATTGATTTCATATGAAATTCACTTTATCCAAAATAGCTTCACATTACAGTTGAGTATCGTGCATGCATCTAGCACCAACGAATGTGAACCCTATTACTATCATAGTCTCCTTTAAAAAAATATCTTTTATTTTTCTTTTGTTACATCACGTGAATGTTTAATTCGGAAAAAATAATTACAAAGCATGAAAGGAAAAAGTAAAAATCACAACTAATACAAGATTGATGAATTAACATCCAAAAAGAGGGTCAGGTATTAACTAAGCTCAATGCAAAAAAAACCATTCACTCTTTAAGCCAAGAAATATATTTTTTCTTAACAAATCTGTATTAGTCCACTTGGTGCTTCTATTCTTGCTAGAAAAGAAGGTCTACACAGACATGAAGGTGCATTTCACCTACAAACAATTGAGTTCCACTTAAGTGCCGAATCAGCGAGAAAAATTAACTTCTCTAAAACTTAATTGCACCTCGATATTTTGGTTTTCTCGAGACCCAAATTAAAGTATGATCTTGCTGCAGTCATAATTTTTGTTCCATTGATTTGCTTTCATTATGTAGCCATCTTCATAAACCATTTCATGATTCTATATTTGAAACTTTGATCATTTGGTAGCAACGCATCAAATAATCTTCTTCTTTATGTTTTGAAACCACAATTCCTTCGTTATAGGACAAGATGCAATAACCCAAACTTGTTGAATGAGTGGACTTGTATGTTTTGCCGTGTTCTAGACATCTTCAAATGGCAGACATAGTCCAAAAATTGTGCATAACCATTTTGATATCTCTGCACTAAACTTACACTCCCGTAATGGTGCATACTATATTGGGCCTCTTCGTAAATGCAACATATAAAAACCATTTCAAATCATAACCGAAATACCGTTGGGATTGAGAATCTCTTACGGCCGCTCAGTTTAAAGACTTCTTTGGGATTGAGAATCTCTATTAGTACCGTTGGTGGGAAACTAGATAATTGCGTTTTATTTTTCGATTGATTTGATTGACTAATGGTGGTTGAACTTTGATTTCACCTAGTTTGTTTATGCTTGAGAATCTTCTCTTGATATAAGATTCACTCAAACTAGATCGAAGTTTGACGGGATCTTTAGACTTGTTTGTAGATCTAAAGACGTCTTGTTATAATCCATTGTTAATGACTCCGTTAAACATGTGATTGATCACAAGAGATTTAAGTTGATTGTGTGCAGTGTTTATTGAAGATCTAAGAAGATTTGAAGATGAGAAGACTTTGAAGATTTCTGATTTGGGTTCATAATCTTTGGTGTGCACAATACTTGTTTCGGTAAAAGAGGATCCAACTATAATCGGTTTATCCTTGTGGTAGATTAGATTGATTAGTTGTGTAGATCGACATAATACAATTCTCTGTGATTAAAAGTATTGATTGCAAAATCTTAACAATTACTTCGGTAGTCGATAATAAGATAGATCTAAGAACCTGACAAAGTAGTTTATTGAGATAAATAGAAGAGCCTTTTGTCGAACTCACATCAGTTGGTTGAAAAGAGTTGATACCAAACAGATTTGTTGTTCCTTTACTGTTTGGAATACGAACCAAAGGAATTGTTCCAAGTACGTGAATAATTCATAAGTTGGAGGCGTGGGAATACAGACGGAACTAGGTGAACTATAGGTTTAGTTGCTTGGTCTCAACTATACGAAGTTGGTTTGATTTTGTATAGCGGCTTATTCCCGAGAGTATTCAATTCTGGACAAGGTCCCGAGGTTTTTCTGCATTTGCGGTTTCCTCGTTAACAAAATCTTGTTGTGTCATTTACTTTTATCTTCTGCAATTATAATTGTTGTTATTATAATTTAAAGTATATATACAAACGTTAATTCCTATTTACTTGATAAGTAATCCTATTGTGTTTGGTTAAGTCCGAACCTTTTATCAAGCAAACATACTTCGTCGTTGTATTGTCTCGATCTCGTATCCATTGACGATCACACCAAGTGTTAACCGATTTGTTGTATTGTCTCGACTCAGTCCATAGACAATCACTTTCGGAGAAAGGACTTATAGGTGGAAGAGTTTTAGATTAAGGTATACCCTTTGGGGAAACTGCGGGTCCTCTGGGGACTCCGTGCACGAGACTGTACAATCCATGATGCAACATGTATGAGAAATTCTCTATCTTTCCAAGGTGCAGCGCCAAGATATTTTCGCAACTCTCAATCGCGTTGTATCCGGCAAAAAACTTTTTCTCTCCTCGGAAACCACGCCAGGGGCCCAAGCTTTCCAAACAGGCGGAACCTAAAAGGAGAACCGGGACTGCTGACCACGTCCCGTTTAAGAGATAACGAATTTGACGACACGCTCATCGACACGGCCTATGACCACAACATCATTACTTTCAAGACACTAAAGGCAGCAGGATTTACAAAACAAGACGCTACCAATTCCCCGTCCGTGATTAAGAACTTGAGAGGAGAAACTTTGAACGCGCATGGATACATCAACCTAGAGATCAAGATGGGAGACGCTATAACGCATAGAAAATTCCACATTGTCAAAGAACTAGATCATGACATGATATCAACAAAGCGAAATTGGATGTGCACCCTCTGCCGACGTCCATGCCCGAAGGAATTTCCAACAAATCATCCCACTGGTTATCGCATCAACGAACTATTGAAGGAACCCAGACATCCGGAGAGGACCCGTTGGGCGCTAGCTCATGGTTTTCAAATGCAAGTAAGTCCTGACCGATCAACCTTTTACGCAACCGCCTTTCCTTCCCCATTCCGTCATGGGGACTCGGCGCGATTACTAGCACGAACGCTGTCAAGAAATGTGAATGGGAAGCTGGACCATTTGAACACTTTGCAAGAAGCTTGGAAACTTCTATTGAAACCAACGAAGCCAAGACTCAAACGGTTGCACGAAGTCTGAACCCGTTTTCAGTCGGAGATGTAGTGGTTAATGAAAGCTCGTTTCAAGTTGGGAGGATGACAGTAAAAATGGCTATTCAAACTGATTCGCCCAATGAAAGAGAAGACGAGCTGTATCTGGTTGCGGATACCCTTTTGGGAGGATATTGCAAGCTCATCAATGCAGACACAACTGAAGGCGTGATAATTCACTCGCGATGGCTCAAGGCCTTCAATCCCTAAAATGCTGTACTTCCCAGTCACTCCCCCTTTTAGTATTTCCTTTAAAAATTCCTCTTAGTAGTTGTAATCCCCCCAAGATGAATACACCTTTTGTATTTTTCCCTGGGGATTCCCTTTTCCGTCAAAAAAAGAGAGGCATACATATATCTCTTTCCAAGCAAATTCTCCAGATATCAGAGAAATACATCAGATAAACCCAGAAAACCATTGCAGAGCCATCATACCACAACCTCTTTCAAAAAATATATATGAAGAAAAATGTTGACTGATGAAGAAGAAGGTAAAGATGAGTTTACGAAAAAAAAAATATCAGGGGAACTAAGCAGCTAACAGAAATAACAAAAGGGAGAAACTAGCCCTCGAAGGATGGAGCAAAAGTCCCCTCGGGCAAGGCTATCTTCAAGCACGTCCCCCAGCAATCCTCGGGCAACAAAGGTTCCATTCAACGGTGTTAGCAAGCAAAAGAACCTCAACATCCCATCCCGAAGCAACCACAAAGAAAGCAAGGTGTCCTCCCCGACGACCGGTCCAAAGATACGCCACCATGACCCCTCCTAGATCACCAACGATACCTTTGGCATCAACTTCAAAGGGTATTTTATTTCCGTCATATGCTCCTTCGAAGGTTTTCTCATTGACACTTCGAAGAAAGTTTTTTGATTCATCCGCATCAAAATCAAGAATCATGGCGCTCTCCTCCAAGAGCCTCACACGTTCGCTTTTTCGTCGCTTCGACTTAGAAACAGTTCGATCCGCCCTATACCCGGACCGAGGAAAGGCTTTGCCGCACTGAAACTTCTCAATATGCCTAGAGTCTTCCTCGTTCTCTCGCCCCTCCTCCATGCTCACTGAACCCAAGAAAGTCCGAACATGCACCTGTTCTTCATGGGGATAGATGGAAGGGAGGTCCTTAATGATTTCACTAGATTCATGGAACAGAGATTCAATCCCAACCAATGCCTCCTCAAGAGAAGAAGATCGATCTCCGCCAATTCTGAAGTCCTTCTCCGAAGAGTTAAAGGCGCGGCCATCCCTGGAGGGTCCCATCATACACTTGCAAAAAAATGGGGAAAATGATCAAGTTCCATCCTATCTATACACATATAAAAAGAGGATAACATGAACAGAGAGAAGAAGAAGAAGAAAACATACCCCAGTATGATCTTCTTATCCCGAATAACCCTAGTCGGTGTGCTTTTGCAAGAGTCGGACCTCGCGCCTTCACTTGGAAAATCCGTTGTTTAGAGGATGATTCCTCTCTAGGCAAAGAAAGAAACTCAACAAGAAGAACCTTTTCTCAAACAAGGGAGAAGGTACAATTATGTTGGTATGAATACGGAACCTTAAAAAAGGAAAGGAAGCAATGAGGGACATAATGCTTCCGCATTTTAGCATGGATAATGCCCCGATTAAAGGCTGCAGCGTGAAGGAAGGAAAAAATAAGGAAACTTTGCTATCTCAGAAAACACCTACTCCCTCCTTGTTTACACCGATCCCATCAAGCTCGCGCCCGCTTTTCCAATCTCCCAAGCGACCGGCCCCACCAATTGCGAAACTTCCCAATGACCGCCTAAGTCGCGCCTTGACTAGCACGATCATCTTCCCCACCTTGCGCCGGTCCCACCAAACTAGCACGCCGCTTCCCAACTCAAACTTCTCGATGCCGCCTTGACTTCTGTCTCTCAATGATGCTTGACTTCCCAATTGAGCCACCTCCCGATTTGTGCAAAATCAGAGGCAAGGATTCCAAATCCTATTTATAAAAAGGTCGATAAGCCTCCTCAATTCTCTTTACGATTTACTGATTGATAGTTTGTCACCATCTTATGCTTACCTAGCAACAAAGCTCCTGTTCCGAGCTAAGCAGGGGACTTAATGTTGATGGTGGTTTTTAAACAAAAGGTAAAATCGTAAAACCCCAAATAACCTAATACATGTATTAGAACATCCGGTGACATATTTATTAGAACATTTAATACATGTAGTCAGTAATTAATAGGGGTATTTTTCAAATTAGGTTACAACGAGCAAAACCCTAATTCACCTCCGTGCAATGGCAAATCATGCTAGCCACACCAAGCCCAAGCTAGCTGCGCCATGCCAAACACACTCTGCCTTGGCCCTAGCTATGCTAGTCACACTAAACGCGCCAAAGCATGCCAACCATGCTTGCCGCACCTCCGTGCCAATGGCAAATCATGCCAGCCACACCTAGGCCAAGCTAGCCGCGCCATGCCAAACGCACTCTGCCTTGGCCCTAGCGATGCTAGTCACACCAAATGCGCCAAAGCATGCCAACCATGCTAGCCGCACCTCCGTGCCAATGGCAAATCATGCCAGCCACACCTCCGTGCCAATGGCAAATCATTCCAGCCACACCTAGCCCAAGCTAGCCGAGCTATGCCAAACGCACTCTGCCTTGGCCCTAGCTATGCTAGTCACACCAAACGCACCAAAGCATGCAAACCATGCTAGCCGCACCTCCGTGCCAATGGCAAATCATGCCAAAGCAACACCTAGCCCAAGCTAGCCGCGCCATGCCAAACGCACTCTGCCTTGGCCCTAGATATGCTAGTCACACCAAGCGCGCCAAAGCATGCCAACCATGCTAGCCGCACCTCTGTGCCAATGACAAATCATGACAGCCACACCTAGCACAAGCTAGCCGCGCCATGCCAAACGCACTCTGCCTTGGCCCTAGCCACGCCATGCCAAGTACCCTTACCTTGGCCCTATACACGCATGCCAAAATGGCGCCCGCACCTAGGATTGCAAACCGTGCAACCTAGGCCAAATTGGACACGCATGCCATTGGCACATGCCAACACGCTTCGCTGGTAGCTTTCCTTACCAGGCCGTGACCCAAATTGGCCACGCATGCCATTGGCACATGCCAACACGCATCGCTGGTAGCTTTTATTACCAAGCCGTGGCCCTAATGGCCGTGCGTGCATTGACACGTGCCAATACGCATCGCTGGTAGCTTTCCTTACCAGGATGTGACCCTGATGGCCACGCATGCCATTGGCACATGCCAACACGCATCGGTGGTAGCTTTCCTTACCAGGCCGTGACCCTAATGGCCACGCATGCCATTGGCACATGCCAACATGCATCGTTGGTAGTTTTTCTTACCATGTCGTGACCCTAATGGCCACGCATGCCATTGGCACATGCCAACACGCATCGCTGGTACCTTTTATTACCTGGCCATGGCCCTAATGGCCGAGCATGCCATTGGCACATGCCAACACGCTCGCTGGTAGCTTTCATTACCTAGCCGTGGCCCTAATGGCCGTGCGTGCCATTGACACATGCCAAACACGCACACTGGTAGCCTAACTTGCAAGCCGTGAAACCTAGGCCAACTTGGTCGTACGTGCCATTGGCACATGCCAAAACCCACGCTGGTAGCCTAACTTGCAAACCGTAACCTACCACCAAGGCATTCGCACATGCCTATTGGCACATGCCACACACGCCACTAGCATCTCTCGGCATTTGCCACTTACACTCAACGTGCAACCTACCACCAAGGCATTCCGCACATGCCATTGGAACATGCCACACACGCCACTAGCAGCTCTGGCATTGCCACTTGCACTCAAGGTGCAACCCGCAACAAAAGCATTCCGCACATGCCACACGCGCCACTAGCAGCGCCACTTGCACTCAAGGTGTAACCAACACTCGAGACATCAACACAAACTGGGGGATGCTTTCCAGGGTCTTGGTTTGGCGGTCACAGCATGCAGTGTACACTACGCTCACATTAAGAAAGCGTGAATAGGAATAAAGTGGTCAAATAAATGAGGAAATAAGGGTGAAAACGTTTTCACCCATAAACACCATGCGGTTACCACCTCCTCCCATTATTTCACCCTTTACTCTCTTCCTTCATGAGGCCAGGGTACGTTTCAATCTCGACTTGTATAAATAGGTCTTACCTATTTCAACCAGACGACAGGTCTCGGTCAGGAGAAAAACACAACACTCTCATAAAAGGCAACTTTGCAAGATCTCCAAAAAAGCTTTCATCTCTTGAAAGCTTCCGAAGCCTTCACTTTCTGATACAAGTCGAGACACCACTCTCCCGCATGTCGGTCTCAACACCTTTCTTTGCTTCCCTCCCCAAATCAACCCTTCTCCTCCACTTTGTGACCGAAGCAAGTCCGGAACGGCCATTTCTTGGTTTAGGCCGGACTTGTATGATTGATCTCTCGAATCTAGAAAGTGCTCACGTGCAACACATTTGTTTAGGGTTTAAACCAGTTTCTCACTCACCTACCGAATTTACCAAAATCGGCGGAAACGATTTTTACCCATAAACAACCGTCTAAAAAGGAACACCAATTTTTTTTTTGGGAAAAATATTGTTTGGTCCTTTTTTAGGTGGGCCCATGTCTATTTGGTCCTTTAGGAAAATGCCTTTACTGTTTGGTCCATAATTATTTAAAAATATTAAACTTACAAAAGTACCCTTCCGTATTACTTTTTACTTATTTTCTTGTAGCAGTTCATTCCAGAAATGAAGTTCATATAAAAACCTAAAAAAAACAGACTTCATTCCAGAAATGAAGTCCATATGAAAACCTAAAAAAACAGACTTCATTCCAGAAATGAAGTCCATATAAAAACCTAAAAAAAAACAGACTTCATTCCAGAAATAAAGTCCATATAAAAAACTAAAAAAACAGACTTCATTCCAGGAATGAAGTCCATATAAAAACCTAAAAAAAACAGACTTCATTCCAGAAATGAAGTCCATATAAAAACCTAAAAAAAATTGACTTCATTCCAGAAATGAAGTCCATATAAAAACCTAAAAAAAATTGACTTCATTCAAGAAGAGAAAAAAAGATTGACTTCATTCCAGAAATGAAGTCCATATAAAAACCATCTAGTTTGGCGGATAGTTGGACAATAGTCCTCCCTTCATCCTCAAACTCAAATATCTATTGTCCTACCTTCATCCTCAAACTCAAATATTAATTGCAAGTGTATTTAAAAATAAACTAAAGTAGAAAACAAAAGTGTACATAATAATATTAAAAACTCAGAAGGGTACAGTCGTTGGTGTTTATATCCTTGATCCATTGGAATGGTGGATCATAAGTCTTATAAATCCCGTGAAAAATTATTTGTAAAGTTTTCATATTGCTGATTTTTTTCTCGTAATCTTTAAAATGGGTGCAACTGGCCCACTTATCTTTGTAAAATCAGTAGTAACCATTCCCAAGGGTTACTACTGATTATAAGCTTTTGCATGTCATGTAATTATAATATTAATTGAAAAATCTTTTAGAGTTGTCTCCTGTATATAACGAAGAACTTATTTCAAATGAACAAAAATGTGAGTGAATACTCGCCATGTGGTCCAATTTTTTTATACCACAATAAATAAATTGTTTAGATTCCATACGAGAAGTTGATTTTCGATTTCTGGAATCAAACAAGTAATAAATTTGTTTAGGTACGTGCACAATTTCATTATCACTTCTAAAAAGCAAACAATTTTTAGAAGCAAAAGCCTAACTTTGTGTGAAACAAAATATTTTACTTCTGGCTCCTAGATTTGGCTTCTGATTCTGGTATCCAAACACCCTCCAAATTTAGAAATTGATTTCATATGAAATTCACTTTATCCAAAATAGCTTCACATTACAGATTGAGTATCGTGCATGCATCTAGCACCAACGAATGTGAACCCTATTACTATCATAGTCTCCCTTTAAAAAATATCTTTATTTTTCTTTTGTTACATCACGTGAATGTTTAATTCGGAAAAAAATAATTACAAAGCATGAAAGGAAAAAGTAAAAATCACAACTAATACAAGATTGACAGAATTAACATCCAAAAAGAGGGTCAGCTATTAACTAAGCTCAATGCAAAAAAAACCATTCACTCTTTAAGCCAAGAAATATATTTTTTCTTAACAAATTCTGTATTAGTCCACTTCAGGTACTTCTATTCTTGCTAGAAAAGAAGGTCTACCGACATGAAGGTGCATTTCACCTACAAACAATTGAGTTCCACTTCTGGGTGCCGAATCAGCAGAAAAATTAACTTCTCTAAAACTTAATTGCACTGATATTTTGGTTTTCTGAGACCCAAATTAAAGTATGATACTGCCTGCAGGTCATAATTTTTGTTCCATTGATTTGCTTTCATTATGTAGCCATCTTCATAAACCATTTCATGATTCTATATTTGAAACTTTGATCATTTGGTAGCAACGCATCAAATAATCTTCTTCTTTATGTTTTGAAACCACAATTCCTTCGTTATAGGACAAGATGCAATAACCCAAACTTGTTGAATGAGCGGACTTGTATGTTTTGCCGTGTTCTAGACATCTTCAAATGGCAGACATAGTCCAAAAATTGTGCATAACCATTTTGATATCTCTGCACTAAACTTACACTCCCGTAATGGTGCATACTATTTTGTGCCTCTTCGTAAATGCAACATATAAAAACCATTTCAAATCATAACCGAAATACCGTTGGGATTGAGAATCTCTTACGGCCGCTCAGTTTAAAGACTTCTTTGGGATTGAGAATCTCTATTAGTACAGTTGGGGAAACTAGATAATTGCGTTTTATTTTTCGATTGATTTGATTGACTAATGGTGGTTGAACTTTGATTTCACCTAGTTTGTTTATGCTTGAGAATCTTCTCTTCTGATATAAGATTCACTCAAACTAGATCGAAGTTTCGACTGGGATCTTTAGACTGTTTGTAGATCTAAAGACGTCTTGTTATAATCCATTGTTAACAGACTCCGTTCTGTGTGTGATTGATCACAAGAGATTTAAGTTGATTGTGTGCAGGTGTTTATTGAAGATCTAAGAAGATTTGAAGACAGAGAAGACTTTGAAGATTTCTGATTTGGGTTCATAATCTTTGGTGTGCACAATACTTGTTTCGGTAAAAGAGGATCCAACTATAATCGGTTTATCCTTGTGGTAGATTAGATTGATTAGTTGTGTAGATCGACATAATACAATTCTCTGTGATTAAAAGTATTGATTGCAAAATCTTAACAATTACTTTGGTAGTCGATAATAAGATAGATCTAAGAACCTGACAAAGTAGTTTATTGAGATAAATAGAAGAGCCTTTTGTCGAACTCACATCAGTTGGTTGAAAAGAGTTGATACCAAACAGATTTGTTGTTCCTTTACTGTTTGGAATACGAACCAAAGGAATTGTTCCAAGTACGTGAATAATTCATAAGTTGGAGGCGTGGGAATACAGACGGAACTAGGTGAACTATAGGTTTAGTTGCTTGGTTTCAACTATACGAAGTTGGTTTGATTTTGTATAGCGGCTTATTCCCGAGAGTATTCAATTCTGGACAAGGTCCCGAGGTTTTTCTGCATTTGCGGTTTCCTCGTTAACAAAATCTTGCTGTGTCATTTACTTTTATCTTCTGCAATTATAATTGTTGTTATTATAATTTAAAGTATATATATTCAAACGTTAATTCCTATTTACTTGATAAGTAATCCTATTGTGTTTGGTTAAGTCCGAACCTTTTATCAAGCAAACATACTTCGTCGTTGTATTGTCTCGATCTCGTATCCATAGACGATCACACGAAGTGTTAACCGATTTGTTGTATTGTCTCGACTCAGTCCATAGACAATCACTTTCGGAGAAAGGACTTATAGGTGGAAGAGTTTTAGATTAAGGTATATTTGGGTACCCTCGTCTTTTCACATTTTAAGTTCAAAAAATATAAAATTGCATTTTTCTACTTTAACAATCGGAAGAGATGATATGTTAGTATGCTACCGATTATGGCAATAACCCATTCTTAAACAAACTAGTAATCGGTATACAAAACTATGTTCTAAACTACCGATTGTGAAGGGACATACAAGTATTTTCAACCTATTTTGTCTTATTTAGTCGCCCCTAATTTTTTAGAGTAGCCCCTAGCTAGGTAAAAAAAAACTTCATTTTTTACTCAAGAGCCAATACTAGGAAGAATTATTGGGGTAGAGCACTTGGGCCCAGCTACCAAACTAAATGGTACAAACTGAGCGTAAAATTTGAACTTGACATGTCACATGAAATTATGCTGCTCTTTCTGGTTGGAACCAAAGCATCAAACTTTATGTTGTTGTTGATGGTGGTTTTTAAACAAAGGGTAAAATCGTAAAACCCCAAATAACATAATGTCACCGGTGACACATTTATTAGAACATTTAATACATGTAGTCGGTAATTAATAAGGGGTATTTTTTCAAATTAGGGTTACAACGAGCAAAACCCTAATTCACCTCTGTGCCAATGACAAATCATGCCAGCCTCACCTAGCCCAAGCTAGCCGCGCCATGCCAAACGCACTCTGCCTTGGCCCTAGCTATGCTAGTCACACCAAACGCGCCAAAGCATGCCAACCATGCTAGCCGCACCTCTGTGCCAATGGCAAATCATGCCATCCACACCTATCCCAAGCTAACCGCGCCATGCCAAACGCACTCTGCCTTGGCCCTAGCTATGCTAGTCATACCAAACGCGCCAAAGCATGCCAACCATGCTAGCCGCACCTCCGTGCCAATGGCAAATCATGCCAGCCACACCTAGCCCAAGCTAGCCGCGCCATGCCAAACGCACTCTGCCTTGGCCTTAGCTACGCTAGTCACACCACGCCAAGCCAAGCACCCTTACCTTGGCCCTAGCCACGCCATGCCAAAATGGCGCCCGCACCTAGGCTTGCAATCCGTGCAACCTAGGCCAAATTGGCCAAGCATGCCATTGGCACATGCCAACACGCATCGCTGGTATCTTTTCTTACCAAGTCGTGGCCCTAATGGCCGTGCGTTCCATTGACACATGCCAACACGCATCGCTGGTGGCTTTCCTTACCAGGACGTGACCCTAATGGCCACGCATGCCATTGGCACATGCCAACACGCATCGCTGGTAGCTTTCCTTACCAAGCCGTGACCCAAATTGGCCACGCATGCCATTGGAACATGCCAACACGCATCGCTGGTAGCTTTTCTTACCAAGTCGTGGCCCTAATGGTCGTGCGTGCATTGACACCTGTCAACACGCATCGCTGGTAGCTTTCCTTACCAGGCCGTGACCCTGATGGCCACGCATGCCATTGGCACATGCCAACACGCATCGCTGGTAGCTTTCCTTACCAGGCCGTGACCCTAATGGCCACGCATACCATTGGCACATGCCAACATGCATCGCTGGTAGCTTTTCTTACCATGCCGTGACCCTAATGGCCACGCATGCCATTGGCACATGCCAACACGCATCGCTGGTACCTTTTATTACCAGTCCGTGGCCCTAATGGCCGAGCATGCCATTGGCACATGCCAACACGCTCGCTGGTAGCTTTCATTACCTAGCCGTGGCCCTAATGATCGTGCGTGCCATTGACACATGCCAAACAGGCACACTGGTAGCCTAACTTGCAAGCCGTGAAACCTAGGCCAACTTTGCCGTACGTGCTATTGGCACATGCCAAAACCCACGATGGTAGCCTAACTTGCAAACCGTGCAACCTACCGCCAAGGCATTCCGCACATGCCTATTGGCACATGCCACACACGTCACTAGCAGCTCTGGCATTGCCACTTACACTCAACGTGCAACCTACCACCAAGGCATTCCACACATGCCATTGGCACATGCCACACACGCCACTAGCAGCTCTGGCATTGCCACTTGCACTCAAGGTGCAACCCGCAACAAAAGCATTCCGCACATGCCATTGGCACATGCCACACGCGCCACTAGCAGCGCCACTTGCACTCAAGGTGTAACCAACACTCGAGACATCGACACAAACTGGGGATGCTTTCCAGGGTCTAGGTTTGGCGGTCACAGCATGCAGCATACACTACGCTCACATTAAGAAAGCGTGAATAGGAATAAAGCGGTCAAATAAATGAGGAAATAATGGTCAAAACGTTTTCACCCATAAACACCATGCGGTTACCACCTCCTCACATTATTTCACCCTTTACTCTCTTCCTTCATGATGCCAGGGTACGTTTCAATCTCGACTTGTATAAATAGGTCTTACCTATTTCCACCAGACGACAGGTCTCGGGTCAGGAGAAAAACACAACACTCTCAGAAAAGGAAACTTTGCAAGCTCTCCCAAAAAGCTTTCATCTATTGAAAGCTTCCGAAGCTTTCACTTTCTGATACAAGTCGAGACACTACTCTCCCAGAATTATTCTGGTCTCAACACCTTTCTTTGCTTCCCTCCCCAAATCAACCCTTCTCCTCCACTTTGTGACCGAAGCAAGTCTGGAACGACCATTTCTTGGTTTAGGCCGGACTTGTACAGATTGATCTCTCGAATCTAGAAAGTGCTCACGTGCAACACATTTGTTTAGGGTTTAAACCAGTTTCTCACTCACCTACCGAATTTCCCAAAATCGGCGGAAACGATTTTTACCCATAAACAGCTGTCTAAAAAGGAACACCAATTTTTTTTTGGGAAAAATATTGTTTGGTCCTTTTTTAGGTGGGCCCATGTCTATTTGGTCCTTTAGGAAAATGCCTTTACTGTTTGGTCCATAATTATTTAAAAATATTAAACTTACAAAAGTACCCTTCCGTATTACTTTTTACTTATTTTCTTGTAGCAGTTCATTCCAGAAATGAAGTTCATATAAAAACCTAAAAAAAAACAGACTTCATTCCAGAAATGAAGTCCATATAAAAACCTAAAAAAACGGACTTCATTCCAGAAATGAAGTCCATATAAAAACCTAAAAAAAAACAGACTTCATTCCTGAAATGAAGTCCATATAAAAACCTAAAAAAATAGACTTCATTCCAGAATGAAGTCCATATAAAAACCTAAAAAAACAGACTTCATTCCAGAAATGAAGTCCATATAAAAACCTAAAAAAAAACAGACTTCATTCCGAAATGAAGTCCATATAAAAACCTAAAAAAAACAGGACTTCATTCCATATAAATGAAGTCCATATAAAAACATATATACAAACTAGACTTCATTTCGAATGAAGTCCATATAAAACAATGAGTTCATTTCTCGGAATGAACCGCAACATCATCATCTTCATCATCTTCGTCGTCTTTAACAACAGCAACAACATCTTCATCTTCAAAAACACCACCGTCTTCATCATCAACAATCGTTAGAGTGAGAGATCTTTATCTTCTTCTTCATCTTCTTCATCATCATCATCAAAATCAAGATTAACACCATCATCTTCATCGTCAACAAAAGAAGAACAACAACATATCTTCATCTTCTTCATCATCTTCATCACAACAAAGCGAGAAAAAAGAAAAAAACCCTAAAAAAATTGTATTCAACGAAGTACCAACATCATCGTATTCATCGTCTACAACTACCGATCTAAATAAATAAATCGATTTTCACCTTCATCGCCATCGTTTACATCAAGCGGGAAGAAAAGAGAAGAAAAAAATGGAGACGCCATTAACGAGGAAAAAGAAGAAGAAAGAACAAGAGAGAGAAATTAGATCTCGGAAAGATGAGAGAGAAAAAGTAAATACGAGAATGATTTATTCTCTCTTGCTTTTTGACTATATATATGGTCGGTCCTTATCCAAAAGGGTATTTCTGCCACTACAAGGTGACATTTACATTATCCATGACATCAACCTATGACCAAACAATAATTTTTAGGACCAAAATATAATTTATATTACCAAATAGGACCAAACAGACATTTGACTGGGTCAGATGACTAGACTCTCTCTAGTATATTATTCATAGGACCTAATGGTATTTCCTACCTTTTTTTTTTTTTTTTTTTTTTTCCGTATTTTGTGTATGTAAAATAAGATAGTGTTTTGTCCCCATCACCCAGTAAACTTGTTTTTGCTAAACTCTCTAAATTTATTGGACTTCAATTTTAGATAATTAAGGATGACAACTAGTGGTGCCATTTAGTATTCTGCAGTGTTATATTACCCTGAAAGTTACACTGAGAATTTGTCATTGGAACGAGCTCCTGCAGTCTGTTAAGGCGAGCTACGATAATATGATACGAATATACAAGGAGGGTCAACGCAAACTTTGATATCAGTTGAAGCTACAAGCGTCATCGACATCAGATGCTGCCAACAAAAATGTGCCAACTCGTAGGCTAACTACAAGGTTGGAACTGACAGCGTGCGACAACAAAATTTGTTAATTAAGTTGCTATAAATAATTGTTGCTATAATTGTCGTTCTTTTTTTATTATGATTATATCTCCATGTTTTGAATTTGCAAGTTGTGGGTTATCAGTAGACTTAATTGAGATTCATTACAATATATATACCAGGTGGAGGTGGATACAGCAAGGACAACAGGTCAAGGTGGATAACGATAGCCGTATTAACTGAATGGCCTAAGCATATGCTGCAATAGTGCAATTCGTTGTTGAGTGTCATCACTATCATACAAGCTTAAGAGTTAAGACTATAGTTTCTGATTTGCAAGATACGGTCTACAGGGTGAGGTGAGGGGTGTATTGTCTCTTGGCCGGCTCAGTGAGCTAGTGTTAGTGTACCATGCAAATAAACCGTGATATTGTACTCTACATTATTGTACTGTACGTTAGAAAAAAAAGAAGAGGACCATATAGTATCAGAGGCTGACCTTTACCAAATGTGGACAGCTCCAAGGCAGAAGGTACAACATGTCAACATGCATATAAATGCAAGGCAACGACGCAACTCGGCATGGATGTTAAATGGGTCCCACGCCATTTGATACCTTCATCATGAATCATTTAAAACATAGCAAAATGTGGTTACTTTCTAATCATTACCGTAGGGTATTTAAAGTGGTGATTTTAAGATGACAATTTTTGGACTTTTCTTCTGTTAGATTAAACCTAGGTTAATATATAAAATTGTTACTCGTACTAGGACGATCACATGACCATCTAGTTTGGCGGATAGTTGGACAATAGTCCTCCCTTCATCCTCAAACTCAAATATCAATTGCAAGTGTATTTAAAAATAAACTTATAGTTTCAAGCTAAAATGTAAGGATGTTGTTGCTCGTTTTATGGATTAATATGAAAACTCTTAAATATTATGGAACAAGAAAATAACCATAAACCATCATCTAAAGTATTAAAGTAGAAAACAAAAGTGTACATAATAATATTAAAAACTAAGAAGGTATAGTCGTTGGTGTTTATATCCTTGACCCATGGGAATGGTGGATCATAAGTCTTATAAGTCCGTGAAAAATTATTTGTAAAGTTTTCATATTGCTGATTTTTTTCTCGTAATCTTTAAAATGGGTGCAACTGGCCCACTTATCTTTGTAAAATCAGTAGTAATCATTCCCAAGGGTTACTACTGATTATAAGCTTTTGCATGTCATGTAATTATAATATTAATTGAAAAATCTTTTAGAGTTGTCTCCTGTATATAACGAAGAACTTATTTCAAATGAACAAAAATGTGAGTGAATACTCGCCATGTGGTCCAATTTATTTTACCACAATAAATTGTTTAGATTCCATGCGAGAAGTTGATTTTCGATTTCTGGAAACAAACAAGTAATAAATTTGTTTAGGTACGTGCACAATTTCATTATCACTTCTAAAAAGCAAACAATTTCTAGAAGCAAAAGCCTAACTTTGTGTGAAACAAAATATTTTACTTCTGGCTCCTAGATTTGGCTTCTGATTCTGGTATCCAAACACCCTCCAAATTTAGAAATTGATTTCATATGAAATTCACTTTATCCAAAATAGCTTCACATTACAGATTGAGTATCGTGCATGCATCTAGCACCAACGAATGTGAACCCTATTACTATCATAGTCTCCCTTTAAAAAAATATCTTTTATTTTTCTTTTGTTACATCACGTGAATGTTTAATTCGGAAAAAAATAATTACAAAGCATGAAAGGAAAAAGTAAAAATCACAACTAATACAAGATTGACAGAATTAACATCCAAAAAGAGGGTCAGCTATTAACTAAGCTCAATGCGAAAAAAAACCATTCACTCTTTAAGCCAAGAAATATATTTTTTCTTAACAAATTCTGTATTAGTCCACTTCTGTACTTCTATTCTTGCTAGAAAAGAAGGTCTACCGACATGAAGGTGCATTTCACCTACAAACTATTGAGTTCCACTTCGGGGTGCCGAATCAGCAGAAAAATTAACCTCTCTAAAACTTAATTGCACTGATATTTTGGTTTTCTGAGACCCAAATTGAAGTATGATACTGCCTGCAGGTCATAATTTTTGTTCCATTGATTTGCTTTCATTATGTAGCCATCTTCATAAACCATTTCATGATTCTATATTTGAAACTTTGATCATTTGGTAGCAACGCATCAAATAATCTTCTTCTTTATGTTTTGAAACCACAATTCCTTCGTTATAGGACAAGATGCAATAACCCAAACTTGTTGAATGAGCGGACTTGTATGTTTTGCCGTGTTATAGACATCTTCAAATGGCAGACATAGTCCAAAAATTGTGCATAACCATTTTGATATCTCTGCACTAAATTTACACTCCCGTAATGGTGCTTACTATATTGGGCCTCTTCGTAAATGAAACATATAAAAACCATTTCAAATCATAACCGAAATACTGTTGGGATTGAGAATCTCTTACGGCCGCTCAGTTTAAAGACTTCTTTGGGATTGAGAATCTCTATTAGTACCGTTGGTGGGAAACTAGATAATTGCGTTTTATTTTTATTTTTCGATTGATGTGATTGACTAATGGTGGTTGAACTTTGATTTCACCTAGTTTGTTTATGCTTGAGAATCTTCTCTTCTGATATAAGATTCACTCAAAGTAGATCGAAGTTTCGACTGGGATCTTTAGACTGTTTGTAGATCTAAAGACGTCTTGTTATAATCCATTGTTAACAGACTCCGTTTTGTGCGTGATTGATCACAAGAGATTCAAGTTGATTGTGTGAAGGTGTTTATTGAAGATCTAAGAAGATTTGAAGACAGATAAGACTTTGAAGATTTCTGATTTGGGTTCATAATCTTTGGTGTGCACAATACTTGTTTCGGTAAAAGAGGATCCAACTATAATCGGTTTATCCTTGTGGTAGATTAGATTTATTAGTTGTGTAGATCGACATCAATACAATTCTCTGTGATTAAAAGTATTGATTGAAAAATCTTAACAATTACTTGGTAGTCGATAATAAGATAGATCTAAGAACCTGACAAAGGAGTTTATTGAGATAAATAGAAGAGCCTTTTATCGAACTCACATCAGTTGGTTGAAAAGAGTTGATACCAAATAGATTTGTTGTTCCTTTACTGTTTGGAATACGAACCAAAGGAATTGTTCCAAGTACGTGAATAATTCATAAGTTGGAGGTGTGGGAATACAGATTGAACTAGGTGAACTATAGGTTTAGTTGCTTGGTCTCAACTATACGAAGTTGGTTTGATTTTGTATTGCGGCTTATTCCCGAGAGTATTCAATTCTGGACAAGGTCCCGAGGTTTTTCTGCATTTGCGGTTTCCTCGTTAACAAAATCTTGTTGTGTCATTTACTTTTATCTTCTGCAATTATAATTGTTGTTATTATAATTTAAAGTATATATACAAACGTTAATTCCTATTTACTTGATAAGTAATCCTATTATGTTTGGTTAAGTCCGAACCTTTTATCAAGCAAACATACTTCGTCGTTGTATTGTCTCGATCTCGTATCCATAGACGATCACACGAAGTGTTAACCGATTTGTTGTATTGTCTCGACTCAGTCCATAGACAATCACTTTCGGAGAAAGGACTTATAGGTGGAAGAGTTTTAGATTAAGGTATATTTGGGTACCCTCGTCTTTTCACATTTTAAGTTCAAAAAATATAAAATTGCGTTTTTCTACTTTAACAATCGGAAGAGATGATATGTTAGTATGCTACCGATTATGGCAATAATCCATTCTTAAACAAACTAGTAATCGGTATGCAAAACTATGTTCTAAATTACCGATTGTGAAGGGACATACAAGTACTTTCAACCTATTTTGTCTTATTTAGTCGCCCTTAATTCTTTCAGAGTAGCCCCTAATGACGCTAGGAAAAAAAAATGTGCATTTTTTACTCAAGAGCCAATACTAGGAAGAATTATTGGGGTAGAGCACTTGGGCCCAGCTACCAAACTAAATGGTACAAACTGAGCGTAAAATTTGAACTTGACATGTCACATGACATTATGCTGCTCTTTCCTGTTGGAACCAAAGCATCAAACTTTATGCTGTTGTTGATGGTGGTTTTTAAACAAAGGGTAAAATCGTAAAACCCCAAATAACATAATGTCACCGGTGACACATTTATTAGAGCATTTAATACATGTAGTCAGTAATTAATAGGGGGTATTTTTTCAAATTAGGGTTACAACGAGCAAAATCCTAATTCACCTCCGTGCCAATGAAAAATCATGCCAGCCACACCTAGACCAAGCTAGCCGCGCCATGCCAAACGCACACCGCCTTGGCCCTAGCTATGCTAGTCACACCAAACGCGCCAAAGCATGCCAACCATGCTAGCCGCACCTCCGTGCCAATGGCAAATCATGCCATCCACACCTAGCCCAAGCTAACCGCGCCATACCAAACGCACTCGCCTTGGCCCTAGCTATGCTAGTCACACCAAACATGCCAAAGCATGCCAACCATGCTAGCCGCACCTCCGTGCCAATGGCAAATCATGACAGCAACACCTATCCCAAGCTAGCCGCGCCATGCCAAACGCACTCTGCCTTGGCCCTAGCTACGCTAGTCACACCACGCCAATCCAAGCACCCTTACCTTGGCCCTAGACACGCCTTGCCAAAATGGCGCCCGCACCTAGGCTTGCAATCCGTGCAACCTAGGCCAAATTGGCCACGCATGCCATTGGAACATGCCAACACGCATCGCTGGTAGCTTTTTTTACCAAGACGTGGCCCTAATGGCCGTGCATTCCATTGACACATGCCAACACGCATCGCTGGTGGCTTTCCTTACCAGGCGGTGACCCTAATGGCCACGCATGCGATTGGCACATGCCAACACGCATCGCTGGTAGCTTTCCTTACCAGATCGTGACCCTAATGGTCACGCATGCCATTGGCACATGCCAACACGCATCGCTGGTATCTTTCCTTACCAGGCCGTGACTCTAATGGTCACGCATGCCATTGGCACATGCCAACATGCATCACCGGTAGCTTTTCTTACCAGTGCCGTGACCCTAATGGCCACGCATGCCATTGGCACATGCCAACACGCACGCCACGTAGCTTTTCTTACCAGCCGTGGCCCTAATGGCCCGAGCATGCCATTGGCACATGCCAACACGCTCGCTGGTAGATTTCATTACCTAGCCGTGGCCCTAATGGTCGTGCGTGCCATTGACACATGCCAAACACGTACGCCGGTAGCCTAACTTGCAAGCCGTGCAACCTAGGCCAACTTGGCCGTACGTGCCATTGGCACATGCCAAAACCCACGCTGGTAGCCTAACTTGCAAACCGTGCAACCTACCACCAAGGCATTCCGCACATGCCTATTGGCACATGCCACACACGCCACTAGCATCTCTGGCATTGCCACTTACACTCAACGTGCAACCTACCACCAAGGCATTCCGCACATGCCACACACGCCACTAGCGGCTCGAGCATTGCCACTTGCACTCAAGGTGCAACCCGCAACAAAAGCATTCCGCACATGCCATTGGCACATGCCACACGCGCCACTAGCGGCGCCACTTGCACTCAGGGTGCAACCAACACTCAAGATATCGACACAAACCGGGGATGCTTTCCGGGTCTTGGTTTTGCGGTCACAAAGATGCGGCGTACACTACGCTCACATTAAAAAAGCGTGAATAGGAATAAAGCGGTCAAATAAATGAGGAAATAATGGTGAAAACGTTTTCACCCATAAACACCATATGGTTACCACCTCCTCCCATTATTTCACCCTTTACTCTCTTCCTTCATGAGGCCAGGGTACGTTTCAATCTCTACTTGTATAAATAGGTCTTACCTATTTCCATCAGACGACAGGTCTCGGTCAGTAGAAAAACACAACACTCTCAGAAAAGGCAACTTTGCAAGCTCTCCAAAAAAGCTTTCATCTCTTGAAAGCTTCCCGAAGCTTTCACTTTCTCGATACAAGTCGAGACACTACTCTCCCGAACTATTCTGGTCTCAACACCTTTCTTTGCTTCCCTCCCCAAATCAACCCTTCTCCTCCACTTTGTGACCGAAGCAAGTCTGGAACGGCCATTTCTTGGTTTAGGCCGGACTTGTACAGATTGATCTCTCGAATCTAGAAAGTGCTCACGTGCAACACATTAGTTTAGGGTTTAAACCAAGCTCACTCACCTACCGAATTTACCAAAATCGGCGAAACGATTTTTACCCATAAACAATTGTCTAAAAGGAACACCAATTTTTTTGGGAAAAATATTGTTTGGTCCTTTTTAGGTGGGCCCATGTCTATTTGGTCCTTTAGGAAAATGCCTTTACTGTTTGGTCCATAATTATTTAAAAATATTAAACTTACAAAAGTACCTTTCCGTATTACTTTTTACTTATTTTCTTGTAGCAGTTTATTCCAGAAATGAAGTTTATATAAAAACCTAAAAAAACAGACTTCATTCCAGAAATGAAGTCCATATAAAAACCTAAAAAAACAGACTTCATTCCAGAAATGAAGTCCATATAAAAACCTAAAAAAAAAACAGACTTCATTCCAGAAATAAAGTCCATATAAAAACCTAAAAAAACAGACTTCATTCCAGAAATGAAGTCCATATAAAAACCTAAAACAACAGACTTCATTCCAGAAATGAAGTTCATATAAAAACCTAAAAAAAAAAGACTTCATTCCAGAAATGAAGTCCATATAAAAACCTAAAAAAAAACAGACTTCATTCCATATAAAAACCTAAAAAAACAGACTTCATTCCAGAAATGAAGTCCATATAAAAACATATACAAACCAGACTTCATTTCTGGAATGAAGTCCATATAAAAACAGAGTTCATTTCTGGAATGAATCGCAAAGATCATCATCTTCATCATCTTCGCCGTCCTTCAACAACAAAGAACAACATCTTCATCTTCAAAAACACCACCGTCTTCATCATCAACGGCGTGCGAGCGCATCTTTATCTTCTTCTTCATCTTCTTCATCATCATCATCAAAATCAAGATTAACACCATCATCTTCATCGTCAACAGCAGCAACAACAACATATCTTCATCTTCTTCATCATCTTCATCGTCAACAGCAACAGAAAAAAGAAAAAAACCCTAAAAAAATTGTATACAACAGTACCAACATCATCGTATTCATTGTCTACAACTACTGATCTAAATAAATAAATCGATTTTCACCTTCATCGCCATCGTTTACAGCAGCAGGAAAAAAAGAGAAGAAAAAAAATGGAGACGCCATTAACAGGAGGAAAAAGAAGAAGAAAGAAAAAGAGAGAGAAATTAGATCCGGAAAGATGAGAGAGAAAGTAAATCTGAGAATGATTTATTCTCTCTTGCTTTTTGACTATATATATGGTCCTTATCCAAAAGGGTATTTCTGCCACTACAAGGTGACATTTACATCATCCATGACATCAACTTATGACAATAATTTTTAGGACCAAAATATAATTTATATTACCAAATAGGACCAAACAGACATTTGACCCAGTCAAATGGACTAGACTCTCTCTAATATATTATTCACCAAAAGCATATAGAGACTAAAGAGTTAACTACAGCGTGCGACAACAAAATTTGTTAATTAATCACCAAAAGCATATAGAGACTAAAGAGTTAACTACATAACACGGACAATTAATGACTAATCAAAGCCTAAGAGACAAATCAAGCATTGTTGTTCCTTCATCCGGTGATAATGACGAACCCGCAGCTGAATAGTAGTTGGACTTGGACACACTCCCTAGCTAGGATTTACAGCTTCACGCATGTTTTAAATTTTGAAGCTGTAGGTGAGAAGTCTTAACTGAGATTCATGATAATAACACCATGCAGGTGGTCTAATAGAGTAAAGAGTACCATATGTGACCTTAGCCAAAACGGACAGCTCCAAGCACAAGGTTCAACGTGCATATAAATGTAGAAGAACGGCCCTTTAAATCTCGAGGCCAAATATTTTGTAAATTTTTTTAATTAGTTTTGGTCTCGCCGTACAATAAATTGACCATGCACTGTCACAATCACACATCAGTTTGGTTTGGCCAATATGCACTAAAAAGAAACATGAGATTTATTTGCTTTTCAGGGAACGTTTAATAGGAAGGTGACTGTTTGGTCTCTGTTAAGGGTCATTTAATGTCCCCTAAGTTGGCCAAAAACACACCAGCTTAGCCCCCAATGGGCAAGATAAAATATCTATGATTGCAGCTAATGTAGCTAACCGTTCATGGCTGTGAGCATTTTGATGCCCTCCTAATGCTTGTGCAAACAATAGCTGCACGAAAATGTATAAGTTTTCATTCTATCAAAATTAGTAGTTTCCACAGATTTTCTTCTTTTATCATCTGCGTCTACACTATTGCCGAACCAGTCTCTGAAAGACATGGTTTTGTCCATGTTTTTCTGAGAAAACCCAGGTATATATATATATATATATATATAGTGTCATCTGGCGTGTGGTCATCGTTACATTTTAAGTTGCTATAATTGTCGTTCTTTTTTTATTATGATTATATCTCCATGTTTTGAATTTGCAAGTTGTGGGTTATCAGTAGACTTAATTGAGATTCATTACAATATATATACCAGGTGGAGGTGGATACAGCAAGGACAACAGGTCAAGGTGGATAACGATAGCCGTATTAACTGAATGGCTTAAGCATATGCTGCAATAGTGCAATTCGTTGTTGAGTGTCATCACTATCATACAAGCTTAAGAGTTAAGACTATAGTTTCTGATTTGCAAGATACGGTCTACAGGGTGAGGTGAGGGGTGAATTGTCTCTTGGCCGGCTCAGTGAGCTAGTGTTAGTGTACCATGCAAATAAACCGTGATATTGTACTCTACATTATTGTACTGTACGTTAGAAAAAAAGAAGAGGACCATATAGTATCAGAGGCTGACCTTTACCAAATGTGGACAGCTCCAAGGCAGAAGGTACAACATGCCAACATGCATATAAATGCAAGGCAACGACACATCTCGGCATGGATGTTAAATGGGTCCCACGCCATTTGATACCTTCGTCATGAATCATTGTGCCCAAAGTTTTGGGAGGGAACCCTTTTTTTTTTGATTTTTTTTTTATAGAAAAGGAGAAATAGGCGCCTAGAAAGGCTGCCCTCTCATGGTAACAGGTTGGATACTGTCTGAGTTAGCAGGTTCATCAGACGTATCCCTCAAAATATAATTAGCGTTATTATTGTAATCCAACTGAAAATTGATGTTTGGGGAATTCTGTAACGCGAGCAAAATGGTTTTAAGATTCCTTCCCCTCCAGGTAGAGTCTGAGAAGTGATTGGACTGTCTAGTTATCCTTGCAAGATTTATAGCAGCAAAGTTTTGTTGGGCATTAACTGCACTGAGTTTCCCTAAGATGAAATCAATTGGAGCATTATTGTTTTTGCCTCCTTGTATTATGCTTGTGCCTCCTTTGAACCTGTTTTGAACTTCCAGTTGGTAACTTGATTTGATAGTTTGTAATGTTTCTTCCTCTTCAGCAGCAAAGTTGACATTCGTTTGCTTCATAGTCTTTCCCCAAGTTAGGGCAAGTTGAGCTCATCTTCTTGATCTTTCTGTTCTGCTGAGACCAGGGGTATGGTCTTTGAAGTTTCTCGTTCCCATGCATTGGCCTGTGAAGGACATGGAAACAAAGGAGTAATTAGTATAAGGATGAGCATCACTAGTAGCATGGCATGGGTCTACAGATTCAAAATGCATGCTAATAGTGATTCCAAATTTGTCAGAGGTATGTCTGTGATGGCTGTAATTCTCTGGAGGAGCATTAGAGTTGTCAGACTGGTAAAATAGGTTGTTCATGATATGCCCTTGTTTATGATGAACTCTAGAATGACTGCAGAGGTGCTGTGTTATGTTTGTAGCTGTAACATTAGCAGAAGGAGTGATTTTTCTAAATACCCAGTCACATCTGGCTTTCCAGATGAACCAACAGATAGTTGCATAAGTTTGTTTCCAGCTGGCAGAGAGATTGTCAGCCTGGAACCAGCTATTGAACCAATGATGAAAGGAGGTGCAAGCCGAGAAGGTGTTATGGTGCTCCCCCAGGAGATACTTCCAGACTTCAGAGGAAGCTGGACAGGATAAAAGAGCATGAGTAATATCTTCAGCTTCATTATTGCAGTAGGAGCATATAAGGCTTATGTAACTTAAGATGTTGGCAGTTTTAGCATTGGTTGGAAGAATTCCATGGGCACATTTCCAGATGAACAAGTGAATGGATGGATTTGTGTCTAGAGCCCAAATTTGACTCCATGGAGCAATCTGAATGTCATTGGCATACTTGTCTTGAATTAGTTTGTCATATAAAGATTTGACAGAAAACTTGTTATTAGGAGTGAGAGACCACTGGATTTCATCATGATCAGAAGGGGAAGCCTGAGTTTGAAGTATTAGGTGTTGAATGTTGGGTGTGAACCATTGGTTTAGTATATTAATATCCCATTCTCCGTAGTGGTGAGAAGTTGGTTAACGATCTTTGAGGTTATCGGGGGCGGAGGGTAGGTTTGGTGATTAAATGCAGAGTTGCCAGCTATCCAACTGTCTTCCCAGATGTGGATTTTTCTTCCAATGCCAATCTTCCAAATGTAGTTTTGCTAAATTAAGGTTATGCCTTCCAGGATTCCTTTCCAATTCCATGAGTCATTGTACTTTGGTTTGGTATCCATTCTTATAACTTCTATATTGGGAAAGTGCGACGCTTTCATGGTGCTACTCAAGAGGGATTCTGGATCCTTGATTAATCTCCAGGCAATTTTGGAGAATAGTTCCATATTCTTGAAGCCCAATCCCCCAAGTTCCTTAGGTTTATTAACAGCATCCCAGGCAAAGTAGTAGATACTTTTAGATTTGTCTTGATCTTTGTTCCAGAAGAAGTCCCTTTGAATAGCATTGATTTCTTTGCAAGTGGTTTTTGGGATCTTAAAACAGTTCATTTGATAAATGTTAGAAGTAGAAGTAACAGATTGGATCATAGTCATCTTCCCAGCAGTGGAGAGATTAGTCTTCCATCCAGCCAACCTGAATTTAAGCTTATTAACACAAGGCTTGAAAGCTTGAACTTTACTCTTAGTTGTGAATAAAGGGGATCCCAGGTATTTATCTGAAGTATTTATTCTTTGGACCTTCATATAAGTGCTTATGCTGTCAGCAAAATCAGGGGAAGTGTTTCTGCTGAAGAATATGCCAGACTTAGAGAAGTTTATCAATTTCCCCAAAGATTGCCCAAAGTCATGGAAGATCTGTATGAGATTGTTACATTCCTGCATGTTGGCTTTGCAGAAGATCATGCAGTCATCCGCAAAAAGAAGGTGGTTTATAGCTGGGACATCTTTACAGATGTTGATCCCTTGAATTTGATGTTGGGATTCAACATGTGTTAAGTATCTGGAGAGAGATTCCATGCAGAAGAGAAAGAGCTATGGGGATAGGGGATCCCCTTGTCTCAAACCCCTAGAATGCTTAAAGAATTTTCCTGGTGTCCCATTGACTAGGACAGCCATGCTTGTAGTAGATATGCATTGATGTATTAAGTTACACCATTGAGGGCTGAAACCCATTTGAGATAAAACTTGAAGAAGGAAATTCCAATTTACTCTGTCAAAGGCTTTGGACATATCAATTTTGATTCCCATAGTTCATTGCTTCCTTTATTCCCTCTTCTGGTATTCATGTGCTGGATTATTTCATGGGCTATAGCAATATTGTCTGAGATTTGTCTGCCATGTATGAATGCATACTGAAAGGGGGATATGATTTTAGGGAGGAGGGGTTTGAGTCTTTGGGCTAAAAGTTTAGATATGATTTTGTAGGTGGTATTGCATAGGGAGATAGGCCTGAAGTGGGCTGGTGTGGTAGGTTTCTCAATTTTTGGGATAAGAGATATGAAGGTGGAGTTCATCTCTTTTAGGATGTGCCCTGAGGTGAAGAAGTTTTGGACCATGTGAGTGATGTCTTCTCCCACAATGCCCCAATTAGCTTTGAAGAAGTTTGGAGGAAATCCATTGGGTCCTGGAGCTTTTTCCCAGCCATGCTGAAGAGGATGTTTTTGATTTCCAGGGCATCAGGTATTCTAATAAGGTTCTGATTTTCTTGAGTGGTTATGGTTGTATGTATGAGATTTATAATGAGGGGGTTGATGTTCATAGTTTCACCAGATGCCATGTTGTCAAAGTGATTTGTGAAAATAATGTGGATTTCAGCACTGTCTTGAGACCAGGATCCATCATCTCTTTGTATAGAATCAATTTTGTTCCTTCTATATCTCTTTTTAGCAGCCAAATGGAAGTAACCAGTATTTCTATCTCCAAGTTTGATATGTTGGTCCCTGCTTTTGGTCTCCAGAAGGATTCTTTAACATGTTGCCAATGCTCAACCTGCAATCTTGCTTCTTTAAGATCTTGCCCTCTATTTGAGGTGAATTGATTCTTGGTTAACCAATCAAGGTGTTGTATGCTTTCTTCAAGATTTGTTTTGATGTTGCCATAAACCTCTTTATTCCATTTCTTTAATTTTACTTTGATATCTCTAAGCTTCCTAGCAATTCATATAGCTAGGGATCCTTTGTGGTTAACATTCCAGCATTCATTTATTATGCTCTTGCAGTC
Source organism: Papaver armeniacum (assembly GCA_023531295.1). Taxonomy (NCBI): domain Eukaryota; kingdom Viridiplantae; phylum Streptophyta; class Magnoliopsida; order Ranunculales; family Papaveraceae; genus Papaver; species Papaver armeniacum. Next base: position 489,522 of record JAJJWW010017267.1, on the reverse strand, counting down.
ACCATGGTTTAGCCAAGGTCCAAAGAATTTGAAAGGGATGTGTCCTTGTTTCCAAGAGAGGTTGGTATTAAGTAGAATTGGATTGTGATCAGAGCCAATGGCAGGGATGTTAGAGATGGTAGTATTGGGTTGGGTTTCTAACCAGGCTTCATTAGCTATGCCTCTGTCCAATCTCTGCTCAGTAAGTTGGATACCAGTTCTTTTGTTGGACCATGTGAAAGGACATTCAGTATAGCTTAAATCAGTGAGATTATCCTCCTCAATCTTGTTTAGAAACAATTCAGCTTCATCTTGATCAATAGGATGTTGATTGAACTTCTCATGCTCATGAAGGACAAACTTACAATCTCCCATGATTAACCAAGGCAAGGGGTTAGTAGCACAAGTATTTTCAATCATCCTCCAGGAATGAAGTTTATCATTAGTAGAGTAAGGGCTACCATAGTAGCCAGTGAACAACCAAGGATCCCCTTGCAAGGGTTTTATGATTGTACTAATATGGTGGTCTGAAAAGTCTTTTATTGTGACATCTAGATTGGTTTTCCAGGCAAGAACTAATCCACCAGCCGATTTGGTTTTTCCTTTTGGTTCTACATACCAGAAATTTGTGACACCTATGTTATCTAGAATTCTCTTAAGATTTCTAGATTGTTGTTTGGTTTCAGATAGTAATATAATATCAGGGTTATGCTTATTTAGCATGTTATCTAGGTGTTTTATGGTGTTATTTTATCCTAGGCCTTGACAGTTCCAAGCAATGATTGAATAAAATTGCCAAAAATATGAAATGATTGGGTATGTAAAAATGAGGATAATGTATCCTAGAGTTATATGTAAGTGGCTAGTGATACTGAGTAAGGTAACCCAACTATAAGAATCCAAATTAAGAATGATAAATATGGTAACTTTATAAGTCAGCTTGTAAGAGATTACCTGTGTGATGCTAAGGAGGTTAGATCCTATCAGATTGCTAGTAGTAGTCTCTATTAAGTGCTCCTCCTCCAAGTGGGTGGTCTGATTGTTGTTCCTCTTAGCAGATTGGTGCCCCCCCCCCACTGCATAGTATGGTTCTCAGTATTGCTGGATTGAGTGTAAAGTTTCCTCTTCGGGTCAACCAATTGGGGATGTTGCTCAGCATCAACTGCTTTCAATTTGAATTCAGATCTTTTCCTTTCCCATAAGAGTTTCTTCTGTTTGTTGTGGTCCTCCATCATTTGTTTTTGAATATCGGCTAGGGAGGGTATGTTCTGTGGGGTATTGATTGAGGAGAGGCCCTCATTTGAGTGTTGAGTGTGGTTTCCAAATTTTGGAAATATTGTTGAGGGATCTATGGTCACCTCGATGATGTAATGCTGTCTTGCTGCAGTTTTGATGTTGTTTTTCTTTTTCATTTTTGGATCTTTGTTTCTATAGTTTTCCAACATTTTCTTGTGCCTCTTCTGTAAAGCAATGGCTTTAGGGTTGGTGGTGGGATAGGTAGTAGAGCTTGGTTGATCTAAGATAGGTTTGAAGATTATATGTCTAGGGGATCCATCCATCTCCTCAGAAGAGTTTTTAAGAAGGGTCTGTTGTTGTGCTATTCTCATTTTGATAGCAAATTCTTGAGCACCAGCTTTGTAAGTATAATGGTGTATAAGAGGTGGTGGTTGGGATTCCTTCCAGCTACTTGTTTGGGTGTGAGTGTTATTTGAAGGTGAGGGGGTATTGGGTGATGGTGGGTATTTGGCTTTGGAGGTAGAAGTATACTGATTCGTTGGGGTCTCTTGAGCATTTCTTTCCTCCTCAACGCAAAGGGGGCCAGGGTGATCAAGGGTTTTGCAGATTTTACAGAATGCTATACCATTAAGGGCATAAGCTAGTTCAAGCCAGTGAGAGGTAGTTTCATCCTCATAGGCATCAACTCCATACATTAAAGCTTTGGTAACATCCAGAGTGATCACGATTTCAAGATTCTTTTCATCTTCATCTCTTCCATAAGCTTTCTTGGAACCTTGATAACTTCCAACTGGTTCAATGATATTCCTAATATCAGGAATAATATGAGTTGGGATTCTCTTCACTAGCACCCAAGCAAAAACTTTGTAGAAATATGCTTCATCTATGAAATCTGGGCCTGATGGTGGGACTTCAGCGAGAACTATGAGCTTGTCAAAAATTCCTTTGGTTCCCCCTTTTCTGAAAATCTTGTAATTATCAATGCTAGTCAGTCTGATTTGGTAATAGTTTCTTCTTTTCTTCCATAAAGATACTTCAGCATTTCTGTGTAGCTCCCAGTTGTTGTTGATGAAGTTGGTTATAACTCTAGTTTCATGGGAAATTTTGTTGCAGTATCTTCCAATAAAGACCCATTTCCAGTCTATCTTTTTCTTGGGTAGGATGTTGGCTTTGTTGATGAAAACTTTTGGGAAGATCTTCTGGGAAATTTAGAGAGGAGTTCATTTGATTCACAAGATTGTCTATATTTCCAGTATTTTTACTTCCAAAGGAAGAGGCCATGAGGATTTGGGTATTGGTGATTTTTCTGGTGAGTATCTTGAGATGATATTCTATGTATAGAATTTCTGGTTTGGAGGGAATATTTGTAATTTTTTGTAGCACTTTAATTGGAATTTTGAATTGTTGATCAGGGTTGCTCAGATAGTACAATTTGTTGCTTTGATGCAGACTGGTAGGTATCCGCTGAGTATTTTGCAAGGGTTGGCACCATGGAGTACAGCTTTGCTTGTTGGCCTCTGCTACTACTAACAATCTGATAGGGTGGGACCTGAAAATTAAGCAGAAGACAAGGAAAATTCTACAAAGCAATAGATAATAACCTAAAGAAGTACAGAGTTTATGAGTTTTGGATTGAAAATAGTTTTTCGTAGTCAAACTTTGATAGTGATGTTTCATGCATTTTGTGATCCATGTGATGGAATTGTACTTTGTGTGATGGTCGTGTTTTATGATGTGCACGCTACATGGGTTAAAATTATGGTACCATATGTGGAGGTGGGCATGAAGAGTGTTGTGAGGTTGTAGGAGCTGTGAGATTCTTTTAGATTTGAACTGTGATATGACAATGACATGTATTTCCTGGCAACTCCTAAGACTTTGATCTATATATTGGATTTTAACATACCTGGCACACGTGCATTCACAAACCATATTTTCGAGATTGTAGCTTGTCCTTCCTTTGAGTTGGGAGCTTGACATGGAGCAGCTTGGGGGTTGGAGCCAAAACCATACACGGTTTCCAGCTGAGGGCAAGAGGTTGTGGGTGGGCATAACCAGTAGGATGTAAAGGACTTGGCCTCTGGGATGAAATCTTATTGGGCTTCCACTATCGAGTTTAAAATCGTCACCGATCTTCGGGTCACGGTTTGCCCGAATTGGTAACCCGCTTGTCAACAGCCTGCCAAGTGTTAGTTGCCGCCTCTGAATGACCAATAAGCTGGGATAGCATTCAATAGGTCCTTGCATGTAAGTCGTAGGCCTGTGCCTCCACGATATCTCTATTAGTTGATATCGAAGATTAAAATTAGATGGGTGAGATTTGCTGACGGTTTGATTTCTCATCCATAAGGCCTGTTGGGGAGAGAGTAAATCTAATTTCCCACTCTGTAATTTTGTAACTTCCACAATCCATTTTTGCAATTTCCAGTTATAACTCCAAATTCTGCAGCTATGACTAAGCGAGATTATGTTGAGTATTTGAATCTGAATGATCACCCCTCCATGTCGACTAATCAGGGATCCAGGGGAGAACCAGAAGATAAGAAGGCCAAAGTTAATGTGCCAGAGAACCAGGTATTTATTTTTGATAATCATGGAAGCAGTTTTGGTTTCTGGATGTTGATAGAGTATTACATGTTTGTAAATTGTTTTATCGATGAATGTATTTATGTTGTTCATTGGGTTTCCCTCCTTTTTCCAAATTAACAGGACATAGGTGTAAGCAGTAGCAGCGGAGAAGAGCCAAGGCCAAGTATGCACGTTGGTGGTGAAGGTGCTGGAGATGTCAAGGAGAAGAGAGTGATTGCGCATAATAGTTCCAGTGCTTATGTGCTGGATTCTCAACTTCCTTAACTTTAAGGTGCAAAGGAGGGGTGGGTGGTTTATGTTGTTCATCCTGACGGGAAGAATGTGATTTCTTTTCCCAACAATGTTATTGACCAGATTAGGTGGTCCAATTGTTCAATCCCGGAGGATTGCTTAGTTCTTCTAAATAAAATATTTTTCTCCAAAACTTAATTAATAGTGGAGACTTTTAATTGTCAGACTGATAAGCAACCAAATACAGTAAACGATTCGGAGGATAGTTGGACAATAGTCCTCCCTTCAACCTCAAACTCAAATATCAATTGCAAGTTTATTTAAAAATAAACTTATAGTTTCAAGCTACAATGTAAGCATGTTGTTGCTCGTATTATGGATTAATATGAAAACTCTTAAATATTATGGAACAAGAAAATAACCATAAACCATCGTCTAAAATAGAAAAAAAAACCTGGATTGATTGGGGGCCATGATATTTTATTTCCACCCCAAATTTTTGAGGGGCGTATTAATCTGATATTGAAAAGACTGTTTTACCCTTTAATAAACACAAATCTTAAAAATCAGTTAACACTAATTTGAAATCATAATTAGACCCCCAATTCATATACCCTAAACTAAACAAAAAAAAATCAGTTTCTTTTTTTCTTCTTCTCTTCTTCTTCTCCTCTTCCTCTCCACAACCACCATTAACGACCCCAAACGATTTTTTTTCTTCGACCGATTCATCGTCGATGTTAGAAGATAATCGACGATTACCTTCTTCTTCAAACATGGCTCGTACAAAACAGACCGCTCGCAAAGAACGTCAAATCCCCAATCTCCTCGACGCCGTCAAAGGAAAGGTAATCGTGGGAAGAACCCCAAAACCCAAAAAATCGAAACCCAAAGAAGATATGGTTCCAATTAGAAGGTATGTGAAGTTAAACCCACCTTCTATGCGTTTTTTTGTTGTGTTTTGATTGTGAAATCGAGTCTGGTAACTGAAATTTAGCGGTTTCAGTTAAAGGGTCGTTAGCATCGTAGTGGATACACATAACGACTTTTCATTTGCATGTTTATTTTGTGAAAAATCGTTAGTCTATTAGGTTGAAGATGACGACCCTTATTCTGCTACTGCGACAATTTTTGCCCTAGAATAGAGTCGTTACTCTTTTATGTTGAAGATGACGACTCTTAGTTGCCGACCCTTATTTATTTCATAACGACTCTAGATGGAACTCGAACAGCCCTCTGTTCCAAAAATTGATAGTGTCGTCATCTCATTTCCCCTTGAGTCGTCACTTAAGTATATGCCCTAGAGTCGTCAACCCAAATTGTAGGATCGTTATTGTCTTTTTGACGACCCTTTATTATTTGACAGGGTTGTCATCATATAACTTTGAGTCGTCACATGTTATACAAGGGTCGGTTGTGTTTTAGATTATTCGATTGCCGACTCTTATTGGTTTTTTTTTTTTGTTATTTTGTTTCGGAACCAAATGCAGAACCAAAGGAAAGGTTCCAATGACGATAACTCCACCTTCCAAAGATCCACGCCATGATAAATACTTACTTGCCGGCCCATTACGCGGTAAGAAGCCGAGTGAGGTCTCATTTTCTATCACCGAACCGAGAGACAAAGGTAATGAGTTGTCGGATTCATCAGAATCGGACTCTCATGTTATTTCCGCTAGCAGTAGTGGTGAAGAAGAAGAAATACAAGAAAAGGAGATACAAGAAGATCCTCCCGTACGAGGTGAAGAGGAAGTAGAGAGTGACAATGATGATGAAGATAATGTTAGTGGTGATGATTCGATGATGGTAATGGTGATGATGATGAGCAGGAAGGGGATGGAGGTAATAATGGTGGTCATGAGGAGGAAGAGGATGAAGGGGATGATGGTGGTGGTAAGGATGATAAAGAGGATGATGGTAAACAAGATGTAGAAGCTGAAGAACAGGATGCAAAGACGGCCGGTAAAGAGGGTTACGAATGATGGAACGATATTGCACTCGGCACGCGAGACACGTTCCCGCTAATCGTTTGATGTTGGAGCCTCTTCGAAGTGGTAAACCAAGAGGAGAACCTAGAGATGGGGGAAAAGTTCTATTTGGATATCTTTGGATCGTGGGCTCATACCATCTATGAGACAATCGTAAGAATCCCAACTTTGCTTGCTATTTGATTAGTTGGTTGATATTACTTTTCTAATATGTTTTTTAATACTTATTTGTTTATTTTTTGCAGGATCATAAGAATGCCGCACGTCTCTTCGAGGCACCAATCTTCTTTTAAGAAAATGGAGTTGTGGCCGCTAGAAGGTGAATGTGCAAGAGTTAAAGAATATGTTGAAAACTCCGGTTTGTACAATGCCGTTGTGAACTCTGTGATTGCGTATGACAAGGTCGCAAAGATCTAGTTTCGTGAAAGGTATTACGCTGAAGTCGACACATTCCAACTTCCTTTTGGCGAGATGGCATTGACTCGATGATGCGAACGAGATATTAGGGTGCAGGTCGAAGGTAAATCAACCAAAGGAGAATTTCAAGAGAAGGCCTAGTTGGGATGAAATTTATACATGGACCAAGAACTTGTTTGGCTGGGATAAAGAGAAGACTGATGGGCTTTTCGTGCAGGGAGCTAAGTACCCGAAGAAAGAGTTCAAACTTGTGGACATTAGGCAGATGTTTGCTGGTACCGAGAGAAGGAAAAAAAGGAGGTCTCTCCGATATGGAATGTCGTTATGCGGCGGCAGCTTATTTGTTGTACGTCCTTGCATCGGTTGTATTTCCCGACAAAGAAAGGTAACGGGGTGAGCGCCAACCTTCTTCACTTTTGGACCCCTTAGAAGATGTGAACAAGTACTCTTGGGACTGCCATAGTTGCACATTTGAATGGTCGGCTTTCCTGTGGATATCGCGAACGAACTTCTCAAATTAATGGGAATTTGGCTCTAATCCGAGTATTTGGATTGATGAAAGTTGTCTTCTTTTAGTATGTTTTTTTCCTTCGATATATTTTTATGTTTATTTGATTGTTTAAAATAGGTGTGGATTTATGATCATTTCCCCTCACTTTTCAAAGACAATGAAGATGTGAAAATCAACTCAAATTGGAGCCCAGGTAGTCCAACAGGAACCCATTGGTTGTACTCCGGTTCTCAGGATAGGGAAAAAACTGATGCCTTGATAGAAATGCGTAAAAAACTTGACAACATCACGGCGGAAGAGGTAATCTTTACTCCTTACAAGGATGCTAGAGTTGGCGTAGTGGAAGATGTCATGTATTACCATGGCCCTTTGTTTCACCCCAACGGTTTTTCAATGTACAATCCTTTGAGAATCATGCGTCATCTTGGGTTTGTTCAAGATTCACCCGATGAAGACGATGTACCTCCGTTCAAGCACAATTTGAACAAATGTGAGGCCGGCAAGGCTGAAATAAAAGTGGTTTATGAACCTGCAACTGATGTCAAGCATTGGAATAATAGACATTCTAGCCTCGTAGACATCACATTTTGGGTGCATGTGGATAAAGGTTACGAGGCAACAACGGATTACTATCAATGGTACGAAGGCTTCTCCCATGGTTGGGTAATACGGATCGATCAGGCTACGGGTAGGAGAACGAACAGAGCATCCACATCTTCTTCTCAAGCTGACGGTAGAGATGATACTACCATTCTTAAACTAGTGGTGAGTATTTATTTGTGTAATTGTGTTATTCATTTACATACAAATATACGTCGATTCATTAGAATTGTTCTTTTAATGTATATATATAGAGGGAACGAATGAAGCTTTTTGTCAAGGCTTTTTGTTGCTCGGCTGACAAAGGGAAGTGATTGATCCCGCGAAGCAACGTCTCAGTCACGCTGATTGTTGCACGCACATTGAAAATCCCAATGCAAAGAAGATGTTTGCCGAAGTGGCCAAGGAAGGTAAGAGGACCCGAAAACACATAGCCGAGCACAACAACGTGGTGAACAGGGGCAAAGTAGCCAACATCATGATGAACAAGGTACCGGAGAAGATGGTGGTTCCCCAGGGGCCGGTGAAACTCAGGGTCCTCCTCCTAAGAAAAGCCGGAAAGATTACGTAGTTTGGTGGAAAAAAGAATCGTTTTGGGCTATTTTCTCTAGAGGATGGGGTGGTATTATATAGAAGAAAATCCCAACGGTCGTTTTTTTTTTGAAAATCACAACGTGAGTTGTTAACTACGTGATCAAAGGTGTTGACGACTCAAGAGCAAAGTTGTTGCAAAATAAGTCATATGACGACTTAGGTATAGTCGTCCTTTGCATTAACAAACCGAGATAACGACTGTTCATTAAAATAAATTGAATCTCGATTGAAAGGAAACTTGGAATAGTAGCATATTAAATATTAATTAGAAGGTGGATATTCCTTTGAACACATTACTTGTTGTTCATGTTTCTGGTGCGAGATTCAACTAGGATGGCGGCTTCAATGTGATAAAAAGGCTCTCCTCTCAATTTGGTATATGCGGCCTGAGCAGCACACCTATCCCCTTTGTGCCTCGCGAGAAACTCGTTGTACTTGGTGCACCATTTTATAACAAGAATCGTCCTATGACTAATGTGGGACGGCAAGTAAGGATATCGTAGTTTATTGTTGTTATTAACGAAAGGACCCGAACCAACTTGGCTCCAAAATATACTATCATGTTCATGTTCTTCGTGGAGATCCTTGACAATGTAATAATTTTTAACCCATTCGGTCTCTTCCTCGACTTGCTTGAATCTTTCACGGAGTTGGGATTGTTCTTGGTCTCGTCGTTTGGCCTCGCGCAACTCTTCTTCTTCCTTCGTAGGATATGGCGTGAAAGTGGGTGGTTTTTTAGTAGGTCGCATGCTTTTGCGTATCTCTTCTTCCATTGCCAATATTGATTTGGTTGGTCGCTTGCATCTTCTAAGTATGTTATCAATTGAATTGGGGGTTGATGAAGGATTTGCCATTATTGAGGTGGTTTTCAATTGAATTTGCTCCTGGAAGTGTTCCTCTATATATACAATAATTACCAACGGCTATTTTTTTGGGAAAAAGTGTATCCAAAAAAAGCCGTTGGGGTTTTCTTATAGAGTCGTCAATGTTAACTCTCTAATGATAACGACTCTCCGGGGTATAACTAGAGTCGTTACTTTTTATGTATATATGCTTCACGACTCTTAGTATATAAACATCCAGGAGTCCATCAAATTTTTACGGTTACTGTCGTTAATGTTTATGAAAACTGAGATGACGACTCTTAGTTAGAAAACTTCCAGGAGACTGTCAAATTTTAAGGTTAGAGTCGTTAACTTGTATGTATATATGTATAACGACTTTTAGGCGTAAAAAACATCCAGGAGAGTAGCAAAATTTACAGTTAGGGTCGTTAAGGTGTATGTATATATGGATGACGACTCTATAACATAATTCAAATTACCTATGTGGGTCGTTGGTGGTTTAATCCAACTAGGATAAAAAGCATTGTATTCATTAAGCATTCTTCAAAATACAAATATCTGGGTAGAAGATACAACCATTATCAAAAAGTATGCTTCAAAATGCAATGCATTGTTTAGAATAAACAACTTCTCTCACGATTCATTTCCCAAGTCTAAGTAAACCGGGGTTGGGTCCATAGCATTCCAAATGTTCATTCCGTACTCATACTGGTTTGTCCACTCCTTGGTGTACTCTCCCCAATCACCATACACCCGTGTTAGAGGACATTCTTCGGAAATCTTCAAGCCTATGTAATGGTTATCATTGACATGTGCCATTACAATTCTTCTTTTCTTTATCGCCGTCTCGCACCTAGTTTTGGAGGGTAAGTACATACAAGAGGCTCCGGGGAAGCCTTTGCTGAATACAATTACAACACAAGTGAATGTGTCCGCCAAAAGTTGGCCACCAAAAGGCATTTGCATCCAAAACTTATAACCGGCCTTCTTCGACCTCTTCCTCCATTTCACGTTTGAAACCAACTCCCTAAACTTCAATTTCCTCTCTTTTGATCTCCTTCCATGAGCATTTGCAAATATAGTTGTTTGTCCCGAACTAGTTTTTCGCCATTTTTTTCTTGCATATTCGATTTGGGTGAGCTTAAGTTCGTCGGCCTCGTCGAAATGCCCTAATTGTTCCGTTGCAACATGGTAACCACGATTTCCATCGCCGTCGACGTCGTCGGTGGATAGAAGGTGATCCAAGATGACGTGAGGAAGTTGGTCAGTATACTCTTTATACAAAGTGTAAGCAACACAATGTGGTCTTCCTTGGGAATCTCTAGGGGTGCGCGGATTACCTTTTATTCCTCGTATCGTAACCATTCCTAGGATGGGCAAGAAAAATATGTGTCACTTTGTCGCCCGGACCCACCCTTGTTTGCATGGCGTAGTTAAGTTTTTCTACCAACCACTCGATTGTTGCATAATTAATCTACCATCCCATTCAGTTCTCTGATCGTTGCTTTGGCAGCGTAGATGGTGGAAATAATAGACAAGTTTGTCTTATCTTCCGCTCTTATTGCATTTAGGATCCGAAGGGGCCTACATCGCTTCATCCTGTCGTACCTTTTCCATTTGATGTGGTTTCAATCGGCATATCTTTGGGTGCCCTAAAAGAGTACTAGGTGGAGGATGGTTGTGACGACCATCCGGAATACTATACAACCTCCATAGATTAGTTTCAGGATGCCTTTTGAAAACAATCCTGAAGGGGCATTGTATCTTCTTCGACGAAGTTTTGTAGACCCTCGTCGTCTTCTTCTCATACTTGTAGTTCTTCCCTTTGTGACTTTCTTCCTTATCCCCCGCTCTCTCGCATACCATCTCCATTTGCTTATAATCAACGTGTTTGCTTTGAACAACTACGCACATCTTCTCTTTTTCCTTGGAAATAATCCATTCCTTGACATCAGCCTTTGTCTCCCACGTCTACATTAAAACCAATATCACGTTCATGATGCAACACTAATTAAACAATTTTCATAAAGATATACATCGATTCAAACATTAAAAACGTACCAAATTGGTCATATAGTGTTGGGAGGTATCCGGACCGATAATGGAGACGGGTTCAGGTTGAGAGCTCGCCCGTACAACCAACTACATAGAAAAGAAAAACATATCATAATCCAAATCGTTAATTTCGAGATGTTAAAATGCCGACACTAACAATCGTCATCTTTATTTACAAAGTTGACGACACTAATAGTCGTCAACCTTAATTTTGCAGAAAAACGACCCATTCCTCGACAAATGACGACCCTCTTTATACACAGACGACTCTACATTCCCAAATATATACAATGCTGCACAGTTTTCACCTTGGGTCGTTACTGTTTATATAACTAGATTGACGACTCTAGAAAAACTTAGTGGAGAATTTGAAAATCAACGGTAACTTTGACTAGTAGGAGCAGTTATTGCAGAAGTAACTGTTGGTATTTAAAAAAAAAAACTATCCGTTGGGTACATTTTTGCTATAAATAGAGACCTATCTCTTCCAAACTTATTCACCCATCACTTTCAATCTTCCTAAATCAGTCACCCATCACTTTCAAACACTACAAAATGGCTTCAACTCCTTTCAATAATCTAGAAGATGTTGCTATTGTCGAGCACACACCACTCTCACAAAGCACTCCGTTGAGGAAGCGCGGTGGGTGGCCACGATTCGAAGACCCAACAAGAGGGCCTTACCTTGGGCATGATCAAAACACCAATGCTTGGTGGAAACGGGTGTTTAAGGTATCCAAAGCACTAAGCGGAAATCGTTATAGGAGGACTCTCCCACAAATAAGGGAAAGGTACGCATATTTATACAATGAATGCGTACTGCTAAGAAACGAATTGAAAGCTCGTAAGGACGCTATGCCGAACGAACCTCGAATGAGTAGAGTAAGTTTGTGAATCAATTGGCCTTTCATCAAAAAAAAATTATTTGGTTATCATTATTCAACAACGCTAACTTATTTAAAAAATTGTTTTTCCAGTATACTTTGGGTCGGAGCCAATACGAATTAAAGTACGGCCATGAGTTTTTGCACGAGGACTGCTACACTCTCTTGGAGGAAGTTGAATGGCAATTCGCCCAATATAATTAAACTCGTATAGATTTTCTATGGCAATGTATTGAACAATTTTATGCGTTTTCCTTCTATTTTATTTCAACTACATGTACGTTTTTCGGATTCAATAAAACACATGACTTCAAATATCGGTGCAATAACTATAGTTCATAAAGGGTCGTCATGATTCGTTAAAGCCAAATTGAAGACTCTAAAGATTGTTTGAAATTCTTGGCATGAGTCGTCATTTATGGAGAAGAACATATTAACGACTCTAAAGGTCACTTGACACAGAGACTATTTGATCAGAGTCGTCAATCAGTAAACAAAACACATTAACGACACTTAATATCATCAAGAGTCGTCACTTGTTTAAAATACATAATGACAATCCTTATAGCAGTTAATGTGAATTTTGAATTCACCAAATGTGGTTGAGTCGGGCAACGGTTAAAAATTCAAAAAAATGAATGTTGGGTCCTTAATCTCTATAAATAGAGACCCATACCTCACCCATTATTCACCCAAACCATAATTCTAAACCTTCACATTCATTCTCATACATTTATTATCCAAGAGGAAAAAGAAGAGGAAACACCATGACTAGTACTTACACTTCGGAAGAGAATTGTGCTATTGTGAGAGCTTGGAAAACAGTCACAAACCACTTTGAAGATCTAGGAAAAGACATTGATCAAACATCGGATGCTTGGTGGAACCGTGTATTCATCGTTTTGTGGCGTTAGACGGAAATTGCAACTCAAGGTCTTTGAAACTCGTCAAGGAACGGTTCGAGGAGATATTCTTCGAGTGTGAAGTTTTCAAAAGAGAAATCAACGCCGTAAGGGAAGCCATGCCCAATATGTTGGGTGCTATGAGAGTAAGTATTTAAACAAGAGGTAAAACTTATCCAAAGATTTCAACAATACTAACTGAGTATGTTTGCGTTTTCAGTTGAGGAAGGCGTATGGCTATTACGAGGAGCTTCGTGGGAAAAAGTTTGAGTTCGACGATTGCTACTTTATCTTGGAAGGCACCATGTATAATTACGCCATTTATGATTAAGTGCACCGTGTATAATTATCTATTATATTTCATTTCCTTCAATGTATCGCTATGAAAGATGTATGCCTTTTACGATTCAATGAAATGATTCTATGAAATCAAAAGTTATGATAATCCAGCTCAAGGGTCGTTAGTATACTAAATAAAACATCGAACGACTCTACATAAAATTTGAAATGGCGGGATAGAGTCGTCATCTTATACGAATACATATATGACGACTCTAAGTGTTTTATTTACTGAGAGTTCTGGGTTTAGAGTCGTTTGACTCTAAAAAAAACAAAATTAACGACCCTTATTGACCTAGCATAAAGAGTCGTCAGTGTTTATCACACGCCCCTAACGATTTTTCATAACCTGGAAAAGTTGCAGGTTTGAGTCGTCATTTGTAGTTTCAATTCACTGACGACCTTTAAGAGTCGTTAATTAATCCAACCCCTGACTATAAGGACTCTCACACTGACGACTTAAACAGTGACCATGAATCGACCCATTGGAGCACCATTCAGACAATTGCAAGAGTATATGAGGTTTACCTGATTGTTTTGAGGTGCGGGTTCTTCATTTGGAGTATCGGTTCCTTCATTTTGAGGAGTAGGATCTTCATTTCCACCATTATTCATGGCTTCCTCCATTAACATCTCTTCATCAAACATCCAATCCATAGGATTATTAGAGATAATCTCACCATCAATACATTCATGGTTATTGTTTGAACCTTCAACTACCTCATTCCCTCCACTTGAATCACTCATTTCTAAACAACCCTAGTTTTTCCTCCCAAAACCCCTCTTCTTCTTCTCAAAACAAAAATACCCAAAACTTAAATTTCACAAAAATTTAATCCAAAACCTGATTTTAAGCTAAACTAAATTAACACACTAATCTACTTCATTAACTCTTAATACTAATCACTCAAGGCTATTTTAGGCATTTAGAAATAATTTTTATAAGGGGTGACCCAAATTAGGATTGGGTGACCTTTTTTGTCATCTAGTGCTTGGCCCCCAATTAAAAGGTCTGGCCCCAATCAAATGAGGAAAAAAAAAGTGTACATAATAATATTAAAAACTCAGAAGGGTACAGTCGTTGGTGTTTATATCCTCGACCCTTGGGAATGTTGGATCATAAGTCTTATAAGTCCCGTGAAAAATTATTTGCAAAGTTTTTCATATTTCTGATTTTTTTCTCGTAATCTTTAAAATGGGTGGAATTGGCCCCAAGGATTACTACTGATTTTAAGGTTTTGCATGTCATTTAATTATATTATTAATCTAAAAATCTTTTAGAGTTGTCTCATGTATATATCGAATAACTTATTTCAAATGAACAAAAATGTGAGTGAATGCTCGCCATGTGGTCCCATTTTTTTTACCACAATAAATTATTTAGATTTCATGTGAGAAGTTGATTTTCGATTTCTGGAAACAAACAAGTACTCCCACCGTTTCTGGAAAAGAGATACTTTTACTTCTTCAATTTGACCTATTTTTAGGCTAAAATGAAAAAGTGAAAGTATCTCTTTTCCTAAAACAGAGGGATTAATAAATTTGTTTGGGTACGTGCACAATTTCATAATCACTTATAAAAAGCAAACAATTTCATAATCACTTCTAGAAGCAAAAGCCTAACTTTTTGTGAAACAAAATATTTTGCTTTTGGCTTCTAGATTTGTCTTCAGATTCTGGTATCCAAACACCTTCCAAATTTAGAAATTGATTTCATATGAAATTCACTTTATCCAAAATAGCTTCACATTACAGATTGAGTATTGTGCATGCATCTAGCACCAACAAATGTTACTATCATAGTTGCCCTTTAAAAAAAATCTTTTATTTTTCTTTTGCTACATCACGTGAATGTTTAATTCGGAAAAAAATAATTACAAAGCATAAAAGGAAAAAGTAAAAATCACAACTAATACGAGACTGACAGAATTAACGGCCAAAAAGAGGGTCAGCTATTAACTAAGCCCAATGCAAAAAAAAAAAAACCATTCACTCTTTAAGCCAAGAAATATATTTTTTCTTAAAAAATTCTGTAATAGTCCACTTCAGGTACTTCTATTCTTGCTAGAAAAGAAGGTCTACCAACTTGAAGGTGCATTTCAACTACATACAATTGAGCTCCACTTCTAGGTGCCGAATCATCAGAAAAACTAACTTCTCTAAAACTTGATTGCACTGATATTTTGGTTTTCTGAGACACAAAATTGGTCAAAAAGACCAAAATCAACAATTCATGGGTGAAAAAGACACTTAGGTTTTGATACTGTTTAAATAGCCAAAAATTAAAAAGATATTGTTCAAATGGACAAAAATATAAAAACAGCCTGGATGTAACCAGTTTCATCCTACCCGTTTTCAAATATTTTTTCTTGTTTTTAATTTATATCAGGATGTATCTAGTTTCATCCTTGCAATTTTTTAAGTTTAAGCCATGATGAATCCAGTTTCATCCTTGCTATTTTTCTTTTGGCTATTTCACCCGTACTAATTTTCACTCGTCTATTTGAACCATATTTTAAATTTTTTTGGCTATATGACCCATTTTCTGTTTCTGAAACCCAAATTGAA